>JBAMYA010068543.1:0-25990 GCA_037176975.1 Arrhamphus sclerolepis
GTTTGCCCTTTAACTTAATACAACCCACTGCACACCCTTCACACTTCACAATTCTGCACACACCCCACCCTCACTGTTTTGTCTCAATTGTCCTGTCTTTAAATGTCCCACTACTGGTGATCCTTAGTCCTCTCTGACAGAACCAGGATTACAGATGTTAATAAAGATGTTAGTACAAACTGCCAGAGAGGACTGGTGAAGGACACGCTCACCCCTCACACTAGCACAAAAAAATCTGAAGAAAAAAAAAAGGGATTGTAAGTGTTGATATTTATGTTCAGTGAAAAATATTTATGTATAAACACACATGTTTAAAAAGATATGTCAAAAGCCATGTTCTGATGGTCAGCCACATCAAAAACCTCCTCAGCAATGTGTTTGGCGTTTTTTAGCTGGAGCTCCTGCAGCTCCGTTTTCTCCTCATCTTTCATTGCCCTGTTCTCGATGACTTTCATGCCTCTCACATCAGATAAATTCAATTTAAGGAATAAAGCTGACCAATCAGATGCCGGGACGTAATTAGACAGTGTTTGACCCTTTGCTATGCTGTTAGCTTCGACAGCTAGCATACTTGGTGCTTAGCATTATATTGACTTCTGAGCTATGAATAAAAATCTAGCATGTTAAAACATAAAAAAGAAATGCCTCAGACAACCTTCCTGTTCCTTGAGAACACATGGTAGATTCGTTATCAGAGATGTTCTCAGTTCCGATGATGTCTTCAAGCCTTTAGCTGTCTCTTGTAGGTTCTTCTTTATCTCATTGAAGATTCTGTGTTCTGTCTTTGGCATCATCTTGGCTGGACCTCCACTTCTAGGAAGATTAGTCACTAAAATGATTCCATTTCTAGACCATTATTCTAACTCTTGACTGTTGGATGTCTAAACACTGAGATGACTTTATATATCTTTCCAGCCTTTTGCAGATCAGCAACTCTTAATCATATATCTTCAGAGATATCCTTTTAGTGAGGTATGGTTTGTAATAGCAGATGTTTTAGTATTTTATGAATCAAAGTAGAATGAAACTGAATGAAATTCTTTGTTTTTCTAGATTTGACTGATTTCCAAGAGACAGTATCAATGAACACAGAAGAAACTGTCACCATTGGATTGACATTAGAAAAATGAAGATGTAGACAGAGTGACAATCAGATTAGTATCAACAAAAGACACCCAGAATGGTATGCTAGAATCCTGGAGAACCCGTTGCTGGTTTTAAAGTAATAACAAGTCGATCCAAGATGTTACTGGTAATTCTAAATCCATCTTGGTCATTTTTAAAACTGGCTCTCAGACAGTCCTGTATGCATCATCGTGTAAAGGCTGCACTCGGCCCATTGTGATTGGTTCAGTACATGCTGTATCAGTGGAAATGGCTGTCAATGAGGAGAGTACCAGACACATTTCACATAAGTGAACTGGCATGGCTGTGCCAATCTGATTATATGGGAGTCAAACTAAACAAGTTTGATAAAGAGAACATCAGAGCTGGGGAAGAAGAATGCAACTTCACCCATTCTGATTAACTTGCAACAAGAAGTTTTGCTGAAAAAATACAACACCTTTCTACATAAACCGCTAAAAACAGCAAGGAATACAAAACTATACTAAAAAAAATCCATAATATTCTTACACTGAAACATGTTTTTAATGCTTCAGGTTCTGCCTACTTTCAATAAACTATACAGCTTGATGAGTGATGCTAACCTTGAAAGCATAGTTTCCCACTGCAGTGAGTACATCCTTGAAGAGTATTTTAGAGGTGAATGTGTGTCCATGGTAGACGATGGGCTCCCCGTTGGGACCATCCCAGCAGTCCACTTCCACACATCGACAGCCACGATTCAGAGCCCTGAACAATGAGGATAGAGCCATCTTTCATCCACTCATGCTTTTATTCAGGGTAACAAGAAGCTATAAAACCTTAACACCCATGCTTGGTTAATCTCTCCTGTTAATCCCAATATTAGACCAATGAAACAGAAATAATCAGTTAAAAACTGTTTGACATTAGCACTAAGTCTTTATTTTGTTAAAAAACAATGAATGAGGGAGGCTAAATACGGGACAAGGTCACAGTAAATTTTATAATCCCTCATCAAAGGTGGGTCCAGACAACCCTTCCTCCATTGAAGTGAATCCTGTAATCTATAAAATGCCTTGTTCAGTCTTTACATTGTTGAGTTACTAACAAGCAGATGAATGATGAGTGCATGATTATTATTAACAACAGCATAGGCCTGCAAAATAACAGGAATTTTTAAACTTGTAATCCTGGAAATGATTGGAATCCACTGAAAACCTGCTAAATTGTAGGTTTGGTTATGCTAGCTGGGTTAATCTTCCTCAAAACAATTAGATTTAAGGAAGTGAGTTCAGTTGATGTTAAATATAATTGATATGTGGCATTAAAGTTTAACTAGCAAATACATAATGTGTTTATATAGTAGCTACATTGGCTTGCTAATGTGGTGCTGTTTTTTTTTGCCTTCTGCTAGACAGTTTTCTACTATCAAATAAGAACGTAGGACTCCAAAACCACTTCTAGTTGCATTATAGTCCACAACATTCCATGGTCACCTTTACATAGTGGTCTGCGAATACATAGTAAAGATCTTTTAAACCCATTTGCCATAGAACACTCAGTATATCCCACAACGCATCGAGAAAAGTAGTGTACAATCGACGGTCACCAATCAAGCATCCATACCATCAAGCATTGTGTGTGTGTGCAGAAATGAAGAAATTGATTAAAAAAAGGGGGGCTGAGACCGAGATCAATGATAAATTACCTATAAATACTGTAGTTTAATATTTATGGTACTCTGAGATCACTTTTATGTTATTTATAATGTTTTAAATGCTTAAAGTTTATTAATAACTGGTGTCATCAAATAAAATATGTATCTGACAGCTTTACGACCACAGGACTACATGAACTTCACTGTTGACGTTAAGTGAAAACCTGATTGTGCAACAACGAAGTTTCCCCATGAGGGGGTGCAGTCTGACTTCAGTCTGACAATTAGAGATCGTCATGGTTTTTCTCCAGTTAATGGAAATAAGTAGCTTATGAAATGAAAATGTTCATATTCCACAGTGTAGGAAAAAGACTATCCTCCTATAGATAATAATGTCAATAATAATGGTTAAATGGTTTTAGGTGACACATGTATGAAGAGCAACATATCACACCAGAAACGACATCTGTCTACTTTTTTATTTAACTGGGAAAATATTAAAAAGGCTAAAAATATGTTGGCAGAAACCTTTTACCTTTATCTGTGCAATAACGCAATAAAGAACACAGGTACATTTATTCACGTGATGAGCTCCCTAAAAAGTCCTCTTCATATGAATCCTTATGTAGTAACTGTGGACTAGTGGACTTTATATAAATTAGTAGATGGCTTTGGACAAAACCATTTTATTGTAGAATTAGTTAAATGACTGAGGAATGCTCATTTACTCTTCTTGTGTATTTCTGGTCATTTAACCACCACCAGTTGAAAATTATTTGAACCATTCTAGAATATTCCAATGTTGACTCAACCCTACATTTGTGCAAGTCATGCTAGCAGCTAACTAAAACAAGTCCGTTGACAATTTGAGAGGCTAACTACCATGTTGCTAGCTACCTCATTGCTGTGATATTATTTCTTCTACAAGCTTCTTTTCTGTTGCAAAAAGTGTTTTGTAGATTTAACAGAAAGTTAGCATTCTTTTACCACCTCACTCTGAAACAGGACTTTCTTTGCGTTTGGCTGTTGACAATAGCACTACAAGTTCAAAGTTAGAGGTTATCTCTCAACCAGCACTGAATTTAGTTTGGTGGAAAATGTGTGTATACAGCAGTTAGCTAGCCAATGAATCATGCTACATGCAAGCTAGGTGATGCTATTCCATTGACAGTTTAAGAGGCTTCACCGTCACGCTATTTCTAACCTTCTTTGTAATTTTGACAAAACTGGATAAGTTTGTCAAAATTATGACTTTTGTCTTTAAATCACAAATTTTTGCTGTAAAGCCAGTTGATTTTTCAAGAACCTAGGCATTAGTTTGATTTAGCGTGCTGAGTATGAACTCAACCCCAAAATGGAACCTGTTATCATCGTCTACTACATTTGTATAGTCAGCAATAGATGTGTGACTAAATCTCTTAAGTGGTTTTTAAGTGAATCCAGACATTACCTGATGTATCCCTCTACACTGCTCTGTCCTCGGAGCTGGTCCTCCATCAGGTACGTATTGTGGGAAGAGGAGATAAAGTAATGGCACAGCGGCTGACTCATATCCTGGAAGATGCCCCTTCGCCGTGGGTTGAATACGGAGCCCTCAGCCGAGCCGAGGTACATCAAGAATCCATCAAATGTCATGGCATTCAGCAGCTTGGCTGGAAAGGCAGAATGACGTTGTCAGAACCTTCAAACATAGCACCAGAGTCAAAGCTTTGATGGTTGATTATTCAACGTACAGAGCCGAGAGATTTTCCTCTGGTATCAGGATCAGATATCCATTGTGCGTACCTGCATCTGAGGGCTCGTAGTGCTCAATGAGCTGCTTGGCATGTTGTTGGATATCACCTCTCTCCAGCTGCTCCTCTCCCAGGAAGTCCTCCAGGTCACTCTGAGATAGTTTCTGGCCATCAGATGAATACTCCTGGAAAATTCTCAGTACATCTTCCCGCTGGGTCAGCATCTTGTAAAACAGCACAAACTCGTCGCCCTCCAGGGTGCCTGACTGGGACTTATCTGCCATCTGAGACAAAGGCCGCAAACAGTGTTTGACGGTGGTACAGTTAGTTTTAGGTTGGACTTTAAGATAAATGTCTCACATGGTCTTGCTTGAATATCTCCATCTCGCCATGTTTTCTTCTACTTGCTCTCATGGAGAGTGCTTTCTGTCTGACCTCATCTATCAACCTGTCCATCACCATGTCAACAAGAAGGGGCTCAGGATTGATCTTTGACGAAGTCCCAGTTCCACCTGAAAACCATCTGTCACTCTCTCTGCACACCTACTTTTGTCATGTAGCCCTACTCAAACATACTTGTCTGACACTCCAGATGCCCTTTTACTTTGTACTGATAATTTGATGTGTTTGAAAAAACATAATTTTCATATATTTCTCAGTTTTTATGTTGTTTTAGTTCCAATTAAGTGCTTGCAATGTAGGGTGATTCCAACCCAACGCATAATTTTAGTATTGTGAGAGAACACAAAAACATTTATTTTATACTTGAATTTCATTTTCATTTTTCTCAAACAATGACTGCAAACTAAAACCAAATTATAGTACTACAAGACACCAGCACAACTGTATTTTCAGTTTAGACTTGGAGTAACTGTCACAAGTACTTTTAATAAAAATACTGCAGAGACAGTGGTCCAATCTATAAACTACTTACAACACTGTGTTAGTGTAAATGATTCCCTCAGTGGCTCTCACCGTGAAAAGACGATGAGCATGGTGTTCGTTCATGTCCACGTTCATCATCTTCAGGAGATCCTGCACTTCCTTGAAGTTCATCCTGCCGTCATTGTTCTTGTCTGCCTTTTTGAACCAGTCACTGATCCATCTGGGAAAATCACTTAAAGAAAACTTCACATTCAACTGATGCTGAAACAGTTTAAGAGTTCAGACTGTGCCTAAATCATTACTTGATGGGCCTTCCTAATATAATAAAGGACTTATCCAGGGCAGTGGGGCAAAATTAAGATTATAAACAGATTTACAGCCTGGTGCAAAATCTTTTTGCTCTCCTGATAGATTTCACTGTATGGTGGGTGAATGTAGCTCAATAATTACAATTATATTAAGACACTATTTATGCATAATTAGGTTGTGTCTGAAATGAGTCTATAGTGTGTAATTGGTCCAGAGGTCAATGGTTGTTTTGTAGGTACTCATATGCAGCGAACAAGACTGTGAGTGTGTCAGCTCAATCAGCTTTTGACTACGGTCATTCTGTCTTTGTTGTTCATTGCTGTTGTTTATATTTTGCTCTATTGAATGCATTTAGCTAGAAAAAAATTCTAGTGAAAAAAGAAAAAGAAAAAAAAGCATAAAGACAGTAATATTATTAAATGTGGCTTAAGTAATGTGTTTTTTCAGGTGGAGATAAAGGTAGTGAATTTACTCTGACACAGTAACAAATTTCTTTTTACTCTTTTGAATCTGAGATTATACTATATTATACTCTTGTAGTTGTGAAGATGTGCTTCATTTATTTTATATAAGTCATTTTGGACAGGAGGCATAAAAAAACAGGTTGTTGATTTTGGTCCACTGATCTCAGTCTGCCTTGAACAGATGCTTTGAGTAGTGACTATTGGCTGTACACTACTTTTCATGATGCATTTCTGGGATGCACAGCGTGGATGATATAGGGATTAACAAATTTCACTCCATATTTGGTCAGCACTATAAAATGGTAACCATGGAAACTATTGGACTATATAAGTGATGACATCCTCAGTCATGTGCTTTTATGAGACTTAAAAGTGTGGGGTGGGAGGGAGCATCTCACACTTTGAAAACCACTATGTCTATGGTGTCAAATAGTTAGCTATCATCAGTTAAACTATTTTCAGAGAACTTGTCTTCTGAGTTCTGAATAAACATCTAAAAAAGACCTAAAAGAGTACTGGTATTCTTGTTTTAAAGTTAATATGGCTTGTTCTGCCAACCCGAAGTGACTGGCTCTGGGTCGGCCTGAAAGGGTGCAGAGGTGAAGTCAGCTCGACTGGAGAAACAGATGAAACCCACCATAGCTCAGCTGAGGCTGGATGTCCATTGGGAGCTCCTCCTTTTAATCCAGGTTGGTCGTACTCAGGCCCTGCCACTCAGATTAAAGGATACTGGTCCAGTTTCTCCCTCTCCCCCATGTTCTCCAAGTTCTCAATCAGCTTCCTCATGCCCCTGATCCAGGACTGGGCCTCCTCGGCAGACTCCGCCACCAGGTCCAGGTTGCCACGGCGACCGCGGAATACCAGCGTGAAGCATCTGTCAGCCGGGAACTCATCTGCGATGCTGAGCAGCACCTCGCTCTGGTGGCCCTCCCGCACCACCTCCACGTCGCTCACGGAGACTGGATATGAAACATCGAGCAATGATGATGACAGACGAAGACAGTCCTAGAACATTTCTAACACACCAGCATCACAGTTAGCATCAGGCCAGTTCTACTTTAGCTCTTCAACCAGTGGTGTTGTCATGGTTCCTGCCAGTTCCTGGACTCTTGATAAACTGACTTTAAGACCTTGTTTCTGGCCTAAACTGCTCTGAATTAAACTTTTTCTTTTCTGAAAGACACTTGAAGTCTTTGAACTTGGAATTTTTGGTCCTTGTGTTTCTTTTCTTGGTGGCTAAAGTTGGATTACTTTGCTCTTTTTTTGATGACCAAGCACAATTGCTATTTTAGAATATGCTGTCAAAACTGCAAGTTTTTTTGTAAAATGGCAAATTTAGCAAATCTGGACTTTTTGTTGCATTTGTCCAAAAACAATTAAAAAAAAATTAAAAAATCACAAAACGTTTTTTAAAAAAATTGTGAAATTGAAACTTTTGTCCTTAAATCCTTGTACTAAAATTGTTCTTGTAAAATCGCAATTTTCTTTTACTTCAAATCAGAGTTTTTTTGTGTGTGTGTGTGTGTTTCGTTCAAAAACCAAGACTTTTGTCGTACAATCATAACTCTTGTTCAAAAAAAAAAAAAGTGATTTTCTTCATTTAAAAATATCTTTTTTTTTCGGTCAATATCAGACCGATTCACAACTTTCTGACATACAGATGAAACCAGAAGTTTATTTTTTAAAAACACTCACTGTTTTAGGTCAGTTAGCTTAACAATAATTATTATATTATTGTTTAAATGCCAGAATAATTTGCAGATACAGATGTTTTTATTGCTTTCTTGAAAGTTTACATACACGAAAATTACTATGCCTTTAAATAATTTGAGAAAGCCCAGATGATCTCCAACACACATAAACACACAAATCAGTCAAAAGAATCAGGAAGAGGACTCAGTCTTTCAAGCTGTGAGACCACCGATTTCATGTAGATAAAAGGCCAATAGAAATGTGCTCGAATTCACCCTGAGCTGGCTTCATGTAGCCTGGGCCTGAAAAACCACTCAGCCAGGAAGAAGACATTACTCCAAAAGGAACATACTAAAGCCAGATTACAGTTTGTAAATGCACACAGGGACAAAGAGCTTAGTATTTGGAGACATGGCCTGTAGTCTGATGAAACTAAAACTGAAATGTTTGGTCGTAATGACCATCGTTACATTTGGAGGAAAAAAGGGGAGTAGTCACTAGGACCAATCAGAACAATAACGGAGAAAAGGGGATTCGTATAGATGATTATGAGTCTCATCTGGAACTTGAAAATGCTCTGAAAGATTTTTATCTGTGTTTTAATGATGCATTTGATTTTACAAACTTATATGATGCTTTCTTTAACACTTTGAGCAATGTCTGTCCTCAGCCAAACTTTAGTATACACTTGTCAGATCGACATTTCTCAAATGTAACATTAGAAAGAGCCCTGGGGCCTGACTTGTGAAAGTCTGTGCAGATCAGTTATGCAATGTTTTTACAGATAGGCTGTATTTAATTTGTCTCTTGCTCAGCATGCGGTCCCTAAGCTATGGAAGGAATCTATTATTGTATATTGCATAGCAGGCCCACAGAGGAGTGGATGATGCTACTGTCACCCTTTTAAATTATTTATATAAGCATCTTGAGGGCAGAAAAACTCATGCAAGACTTTTGTTTGTCGATTTCTCCTCAGTCTTTAATACAGTCCAACCCCACATCTTGGCAAACAAACTCTTGTCCATCTTCAGTCTTG
Organism: Arrhamphus sclerolepis; assembly: GCA_037176975.1. Classification (NCBI taxonomy): domain Eukaryota; kingdom Metazoa; phylum Chordata; class Actinopteri; order Beloniformes; family Hemiramphidae; genus Arrhamphus; species Arrhamphus sclerolepis. The sequence continues at coordinate 8,863 of JBAMYA010068543.1, forward strand.
ATGCAGGATTGGTGAGATGAATATACTGGACACAATTTTAATTAGTCTGCTACAGGATGGAGGGGTTCATCATGGGCCAGTGGTGGAGTACTTTGTGGAATGGTGTGACAACCACTTCCTGAAGTTAAATGTCAACAAGCCAAAGACATGGTCATTGACTTTCAGAAAACCTCCAATCCAGCTGCTCCAACAATTACTGGCTCACCTGTGGAGAGTCTGGACTATTACAAGCACTTTTGGACAGGAACCTCAAATTCAACCTAAACACAACTGCAATCTTCAAGAAAGGCCTGCAGGGACCATACTTTTTGAGGAGACTGAGAGCTTTTAATGTAGCCAAGACATGGATGGTTCTATTTTATAGGTCATTCATTGAGTCTGTTTTAACTTTTTGCCTTGTCTGCTGGGATGGTAACCTCCCAATGCGAAACAAAAATCGCCTGTATTGTAAACACAGCCAGTAAGATCACTGGCATACTACAGCTATCTGTGTCACAAATATGGGGCAGGCAACTGGTGAGTAAGGCGAGGTCCATTTTAATGTGAAATGACCATCCCCTATTGGAGGAATTTGTTCCTCTTCATCAGCTCGGAGGTACAGTCAACAAAGTGCAATAGCTACAAGTTTTCCTTTGCTACTAGTGCTATTAATGCACTTAGCCCATCAATAAATCATTTATGAAACGTTAAGCTGCACTGGAATATATTTTATCATATATATATTTAAAATATTCTTATCATTCCATTGTTGTGATATTTTGATGGCCTATACAAACACACGTCTTAGTGCAAGTGTGTGGCTGATGTTGGTGAGGTTGCTGGTAAACAGTCATGTGTTTCATGTCTGTGTGTTACGTCTTATCTTGTATTCGTACATTTTGTGTTGTTTAAGTCTTCTTAACCACTGATGCAAACCAAAATTCACCCTGTGGTACATGTAAGCTTCTCAGTTTAAAGAATCTTATCATCCTGACTGACCTAAAACATTAAATGTTTAATCTAAACTAATGACAAACAGTGAGAAAAAAAATGTTGTCTTTTCATACAGTGTATTTAAACTTCTAGCTTCAACTGTAAATAATAACTTTACTTCCAGTGCTCAGTAAAATTATGGAAAGGATAATTTATCTTCTGATACAGAATTATTTTACTTTGAATAGATTGACTACCAATTACCAGCATGCATATAGGAAAGGATACTCAACTTGTACTGCTCTGACTCAGATGACAGATGACTGGTTAAGGGAGATTGATAACTCTAAGGTCGCAGCCGCTGTTATGCTAGATTTCAGTGCTGCTTTTGATGTGATTGATCATGAGTTGTTGATTGGGAAGCTTATATCCTATGGCTTCACACAAAATGCCATTTCCTTGATCAGGAGCTATCTCTGTGATAGAACACAGAGAGTTTGTTATAATGGAAACCTATCTAATATCAATAACATAACTTGTGGTGTGCCTCAAGGAAGTTGTCTGGGACCGTTACTCTACTCTATATTTACAAATGATCTGCCCTTTGCTGTACAAAATGCTACTCTGGTAATGTATGCTGATGATTCCACAATGTATTGTGCTGCAAATACTTATGATGAATTAAGTGAAGTGATAACGCAAGAACTGGAAACTGTGTATGCATGGATTACATTGAACAAGCTTGTCTTAAATATATCCAAAACTAAGAGTATTTTATTTGGGTCTCGACACAAACTGGCCACTAAGCCGAAGTTGGAGCTATATGTGGCCAAAGAACCCATAGAACAAGTGGAAAAGGTGAAATTGCTGGGAATGATCATTGACAACCACCTGTCATGGTCAGAACATATAGACAGAATTATTCAAAAAATGGGCAGTGGTATTCACTTTACAAGACAATGTGCACCATATGTGCCATTTAAAATCCTAGAGCAAGTCTGCAAATCTTTGATTTTATCTCATCTGGACTACTGCTCGGTGGTCTGGGCCTCAGCCTCAAAAAAGGATCTGACAAAATTACAAGTTGCTCAGAACAGAGCTGCTAGGCTTGTCTTAGGATGTTCATTTAGAACTAGCATCCATAAGATGCAGACTAAACTGTCATGGCTCAGTGTTGAGAAGAGGCTAGCTCTAAGCACAGTGACATTGCTTAATGAAACTATGAAAACCCATAGACCGGAGTTTATGATTCATCAAGTAGTGTTTTGTAATACAGTTCACAAACATCACACAAGGAAAGCGGGCAGGGGTGACATTGTACAACCAAATCCAATAACTAATTCACTGAAAAGAACTGTGCTATACAGAGCAATTAAGACATGGAATGAATTGCCATTGGATATCCGCCAAGACAAATGCAAAAGATCCTTTAAAAACAGATTAAAAGTGTATTTTCTGAATGTTTAATACAGGTGCTGGCTTAAGGAGTATAGTTTGTATTTTATATTGTGCTTTTTATATTTTGTGTATATGTGCAGGTGACAGCAGTCATTTCATTTTATTTACCACAATTGCTACTGAATGTTTTAGCATAACTATTTTTGTCATGTTTTTTGCTGTATTGTAACGTCTGAAATTGCTCTTTATTTGACAATGCAGATATTCAGTAATGTATTTTTGTTTGTTTGTTATTTTTAACTGGAATTAAGGTGCTATGTTTTGAATGGGGGACCCCAGGAAGATTAGCAAACTGCTATGGCACAAGCTAATGGGGATCCTTAAATAAATAAATAAATAAAAATATGTGGCAATGCCGGGCATTCACACGTGTGCGTCGTGGAAGCGCACGGCAGTGGAGGAGATCAACGCATGGGGTTCGTTGTGTCATCATGACCACAAAAAAACAAAGTCCTGCTGAAATATCCAGGTCAGGAAGAGTGTTATTTGTTGAGTTGACCAGATATCTGCTAACTATTTTCTATGGAAAAGTAACCAGTGAGCTGAAAGAAAGGGGACCCGGTTGTTTCTCCACGTAGTCAGCACTTCTGATAGTTGCTACATCGAGTCGATGCAACGGCAGCTAAATTCAAAAACACCGTCTCAAGCAAGCTCGTTTGCCCGTGCTCACAGACACATACCGCGTAATCGCGGTAATTTCTTGCTTTTATACCACAGTATTAAAAAATGGGAACCGTCCCAGCCCTACCTCTGCTCACTATGCACATCAGCGTCCGCTGACCCCACCTTATCATTTTACATGGCCTACCACTTCGGGGTGGAGTTGCTCGCGTTCCTAGTCGCTTCCGCTTTGTTATAATATCACTGACAGTTGACTGTGGAATATTTAGGAGTGAGGAAATTTCATAACTGGACTTGCTGCATCCTATCACAGTACCATGCTGGAATTCACTGATCTCCTGAGAGCGACCCATTCAATCAAAAATGTTGTAGAAGCAGTCTGCATGTCTAGGTACTGGATTTATACACCTGTGGACATGGAAGTGACTGGAACACCTGAACTATATTATTTGGATAGGTGAGTGAATACCCTCATGATGTGAAGGAGCTTGAGCCTTTTCACAGAGACACGTGCAACAGTGACCAGGAAGAGGCACAGACCAGTCAAGTCTTGGATCCAGCAGGTTTGCCTCAGAATGGACCCAGCAAGCTATCTACACCACCAAAGGAGACAGGGACAGTGCAGGGACATAAGCCAGTGGGTCTATATTTATGTATTTCTTTTCAAGGCCCTTGAGGCCAAACCCTGGCTTTATGTCCGACCCGGCTATGGTTGACATGCAGGTGGACCAGAGAACAGCTTATGACCAAGAAGAGGTGCAGTACCACAGTGTCTGAAGCCCCACACTCTGTCTCTGTGGTGGTCCAGGACAGATCTGTTCCCATGGTGGTCCCAAACAAAGCCAAGTCTGTTCCCGTGATGAACCTGGATGCATCACACCTTGTCTCCGTGGTGGTCCCAGATACATTAACTAACAACAGTGCCACAGTCCCAGCTGTCACCCCATCACATCTTTGAGGTGGTTGACGACATGCCCCATCATGCTCCAGCCTCAGTCTTGTCAGTTCCAGTTCCTGGTCTCCTGCATTTGGGAGATAATTAAACATTTATCTTTTCTCTGGATTTTTGTTTGTTGGAAAATTGCTATAAAGATGTAACAAATTGAAAAAGGTTCTGGCTGCAGACTGTAGATGAGTGGAGCTCCACTCTGATCCAGAAACCCAGAACCTCCACTTCACAAAGCACCTGGTCCTGGTATGTTAGCCTAACAAGTGATAAAAGAAATTTCATAAGGATGTGTAATTTTTTTTATTCCAAATGAAGAGAGTGAGATGACCACCACCTCAAAAACACAACCATGTTGTTTTGTTTGAGGGCCTGAAATGATGTCATTCAGTGAGTTCTGTGACTGACAGCTCCCAATCAGATTCTTACAAGTCAACATCTCACTGTTCAACCCCCTAAAACCTGCTGCTGTGCTGCAAATACATGACTGGGACAGGAGCTGGTGTATTTCTGCTGTATTTTTTAGAGCAGAACATGTCTCCCTTAGTGGATCTGCATCAGATAACACACAGATTGTTTAAAGGTCCATTATTCTGCTGGCGTGGTGCTGTCGTTCACGCTCAACCAACCAGGATCTCTATGTGTGCAGGTACATCCAGGTCAATGAAATTGTGATATTTAAAAGCAGAGAAATCTGTCCCTGTTTACATGACAAATACTAGCATCATGGTTACTGACCTCTGCATGACGTGCACAGGCGCCTGTGAAGGATCAGAAAGACACACAAGCAGCTTTGATCCATACATAATGAGATAATTTACTTTGTTTTTAAATATATATCTTAAATATGTACTTATTGAGTCCATGTAGACTCTTAAATCGAACCTGAATATGTGTTTTATGTCTTTATTAGCCAGGAAGTGTAGTAATTTATGGCGAAGACAAGCATGAATTTTATTATTTTCAATCATTACAAGTCTGTTTTTAAGTAACTTCTTTTTTTACTTGTTTCAAACTCTTGAATACCTACAACTTTAAACTGGAAAAATGATTTCTCGTCAACTTGATGCACTAAAAGATCATTTCACAGGGATTTAGTTAACTTTCACCAACAATTTTGTATTTTTTTGTTTTTTTTCAAGCATTTTCTTACTTGACTGCATAAAACGACCCCCTATGTTGTCTCTAGTGTTTATATTTCTGCGTTATTGTTTGTATCACTCTGTTATTCCAACACCACCAACACTGAGAGGTGGATTTTAATGTTGTTTGTGGTGATGTCCTGATCCGATCATGTGATTTGAATGATCGCGATCGGGCAAAAACAATCAGGGGTCTCATTTATAACTGTTGCATACGCACAAAACGGGGGTTGAAACTTATAGGCCAAAAGTTGTGAACTATAAAAATACAAACTTGATGTGAGAATGTGAAGGTCGTCATGCAAGGTCTGACCCATGCCTACATCCATTTTGGAGACTGGGGAAACTGGTGACGCAGGTGGTGAGGTGGGGAATTGAAGCCACACTCCATCATGATTTCTCTCAGACATTTAATTTCACAACATATCAAACTGTAATCATAGATTGACTTTATCATAAGCAGTAAAAAACATTGTTAAGCTTGTGATGCTGAGCCAGAAGGACCTTTCAGAATAAATAAAAATAAGGCCTATAAGCCTTAAACCTGAAATGAAGTCCACGCAACGTTTCATCAAAGTTTTCTCACCATCACATTCTTGTCCCCAGTGATCACAAGGATGTGTACCACAGATACACACATACATTGTGAAAAGGTGAAAAGTTGTGAGGCAATCAGACTGAATGCTGTGAACATTTTGTGGTGCCACTTGTCCGTAATGCCTCTTCATGGACAAGTGGCACCACAAAGACCTTGCAAATGGGAGAATTAGGAGGGGACGTGTTGTCATGGATCACCAGGATTACCTGGCCCATGATGATGACTGGCTAATAGGCTGATTTAGACTCCCTGGAGCTTCACTCTTGGATCAACTGGGTTCAGTATTGGAGAGACCGACCCACTGGAACCACACCATCCCTGTTCAAATGCAGGTGTTAATCACTCTGGGGTTCCTGGTGGATTAGCCGACAGGTATGTGTTGAACATGATCAACAGTTAATTAACTCTCTGCCTGAAGCCACTTTTAGGGACAACATCATTCTGTGAAATCATCCATCGGTCTGGGATATCACAGCAGCGCTACTGTCTCCTGGATGGTTGTTAATATGACCAGTAGATACATCAGATTTCCTACACTGGGAGAACAGGTCAACATTAAAAGGCAGTTTGCAGCAGTGTCACTTAAATTCTACGTAGTGGTTTATAAATGAGACCTCTGGAGTCTCAAGAGGAATTTCAACGTGGAGCACGGCTCCTCAAGGATGTGATGTGACGTTTAAGACAGCAATAAGGTTCACATTTTAACAAGTTCTTTTAATGTGTTTGACACATCAGACATGACGCCACGCAAATTACTCAATACTGTTCTATTTTCTTTCAATTTATCTGTTGTTTCTCTCTGATTATCCAGAACAGCATTCATCAGCACCCGTCCTTCTCCAGATGCTTCATGTCCTTGGGGCGTGGTTGCGTGGTCTCTGTGGTTACCATCGTTAACCAATAACATTGATTGGCTGGCTCATTTAAATACATATTGACATTCACGAGGTGCTTTACATTGACCATTTATGGTTGAATGTGGGCGTGTTGAGGGCAGGACAGGAGGATGATCTATGATTTATGCATTTTTGGCTTTTGGGCGCACACACACTTTTAGTATAGATCCTACGCAATTTTTATAAATGAGACGCCAGATTTTTTTTTTATTTCTAATGTACTATATTACATTATGACCTGTCCAGGGTGGACCCCTGCCTTTCACCCAGGGAGAGCTGGGATAGGCTCCAGCAGACCCCCGTGACCCTGCACAGGAAATAGCAGGTATAGATAATGGATGGATATTACATTATTCATTTATCTATCCTCAAGCTTTAACGGCTTTTAACAGTTACTATTTATATCATGCTAGTAGGCATAACCTTCAACCTGGAGCAGCTAGCACCTAGTGGTCAGTTGAGGAACTGCAATAAAATGTACTACCTGGATAAGCTTAAACCAGGAAGTGCAATGGTTCCTGCTTGATTCTTAGTTTACTACAGACATATGGAGTTTGTGTGTTTTGTTTTTTCTTTATTGTAAATTGCCATAGTACTTTATCAGGATTCAGTATTGAAAGACTCTCAAAATCACATGACTCTGAGTTGGGAGCAAAAAAATGTGATCGGGACATCTCTTACTGTTGATATTTGCCCGTAAAGCATTTTGGTCAACACTGGTTGTTTTTAAATGTGCCATATAAATAAATCAATCTGACTTGAACTGTTTTATTACCAAAAGCACTTTTGTTTGTCTTTCTGTTGCGCCACCAGAACAAAGCTGCGTCTGGCCACAAAAAAACACTTCCACACACGGGAGCAGTTAGACTAGCATGTTGTCTGAAATTGGGACATAATGTTAACGTGTAAACACAAAGAACAGCGTATTTCCAGATCCTCCACATCATAACATAAGAAGAGATGCCAAAGAGATGCCTATGTTCATGTGTGAGAGAAGCATCACTCAGGAACTCAGAGCAAGAGCGAGATGTCTTCCCTCCAGCCGATCACGACGCAGCAATTTTCAGTCACATTCATCCAGTTAAACTTCTGTTCATGTGATATCAACATGTTTTGTGCTTTTTCAATCAGGAGCTTCATCATTAACTCCAGCAGCCTGTGGACCAGCAAGCTGAGGCCTTTTAAACGGACGTCTGCTCATCGGCGTCATCAGAACTGTCGACTGATGACTCGAGCAGCGACATGAACTCTGGAGCTGCATTAAGTACCAGGCTCCACACGTGCACATGAACAAACACCACATGCACAGTAATGTCCTACCTTGCTGTCATGCTGCGCCACAGCTGAGCACCTGCAGGAAAAAAGAAACAACAGAGCTTTACAAAACAAAAATACAGAATAGTGACAGAAAAATGGCTTGTTTATCATTTTGTTTGTCATTTCTCCAGTTTCAGCTGCACTTTTCTTTTTTCAAACAGCCAAAACTGAAAACAAGTTTCCCTTTAATGGACTTTATTGAAGTCACTATCTTAATTTACTCATACACAACAAACTTCCACCTTTAACACTGGTTGCTATGTTCTAGTATTCAGATGTAACAACATGTAACTGTAGCCTAGAAATCTAGATGTACCACTAGCAAATTTGAATTTGCTCAGCAGGTCCATCTAGTTATGTTGAAGCTTGTTAATTATGCTCAAAAGTCTCATGGAGCCAATCAGATCAGTCTATCCTGCCTCTGAGAGGTCCTAATGTGATGACGACAGAGCTGAGATGTTGTAGTCTGGATGGTAAACAGCGGTCGTTTGAATCAGCTTTATCATCGAAGACTTCTGTAGGCAGTTGTGTAATGACGGGTTCACAATGTACGATTTTTACAGTCTTATTGATTCAAGCCACATTTCAAGACATGAAATCAGCAGCTAATTCATTTGCACCACAGTCCGAATGGAAATACATTGAATTGTGACTGCGACAGAAATAAATCTGACTGTATTTCAGGCTCTAAATATTATATACACTAATACACTGACTCTGAAGTAAGTGTTGTTGTAGTGGTGTTAGTGTGCTTTGAAAAGAAAAGAAAATCAAGAAAAAGAAGTGTTTTTCTTATTTATTTGAGTTACACATTTTTCTTCTCATTTCTCCGTTGTATCTGGTGCTGTTGTTGCTAGGCTACTGTTCTGTGTAGATGCTGATGTTTACGTTATTTCATGGTGCGTTCCTATTGGTTGGTTAGCTGACAGAGATCGTAGAGGCAGCGACAGGCCGTCGCTCTTGATTCCTCCAAATTTCTGACGCTGCAGCCCATCTTTGATCATTCGTCTTCGCTCATTTGTCATTGTGACACGCCGACCCCCCCGATTACCTGCCTTTTGTCTGAGAGGGCCAAAATTGTACAGTGTAAACCCAGTATTAGGGATCCTGGTGGATGAGGGCCATTTCTTTTATAAATGGTAAACATCTGGTAAACCTGCTGTAATGAAGAGAAGTTATTCAAGATCACGATATGTATATCTGTCTAATGTTAGCTGTAGCCAGCAAACGTTAGCGAAGATGAACAGTTACTTCTTTGGAAGCATATTGGAGAACTCAAAGCACACCAGTTAGTCTCAAATTCTGCTTTCAGAAACGGCAACAATTGTTGGGTTCCATTTTCGTCTTGGCGTCTCTCCACGGCGCACCCCTGTTGACCAGTGTAAACAAACAGGAACATACTGGCGTCCAAATGCCGGAGGAACGGCTTGCTAACTCGGCGAGGGTCGGGTCTTATGGTAAAGTCTCCTGTTGTAGACACCAAACTGCTGCACTGAGCGAGCAGCAACTGGGGCAACAACTGGTCTCCAGAAAGAAAGTCATAAGTCAAACTAGAGGCTTCAAAGACTGCAGAACATGGATGCATGGCTGCATGTCCTCCTGCCGTCCCGTTTGGGACAGAATGCAGACCGAGTACATGCAGCATGAGCTGCCTTACACGGAGAACAAAGGCGTCCGATCAAACTCACATCTGCGCTGCATTAGCTTGTTTTCTGATTGTCTCTGTCCGAGGCCAGCGGCTCTGTGTGTTATTGTGTTCGTGGCAGTGCGTGGGACTCGGAGGAGGTTTTTCTTTTTTTTTTTTGATGCTGTTGTAGGAATTAACAGGATGTCAGATGACAAGCAGATACACCGACTCACAGTGGTCTCTTTCTCTCTGTGTGTGTTTGTTTGAGACAACAAGAGATTCAGACCCATCTGGTATGTGTGTGTTAGTGTGTGTTTGTGGGTGGTTGGTTTGTTGTACGTTTGGTTTGGTTCAGAGGAGGTGTCGAGAGAAGAAGAGCTGAATTGCGTACAAGTGTTTTTCCCACTTCACATGTGTGCAAACGAGAGAGAAAGAAGCAGCAGAAAAGATACAGCAAGATGAATATCAAGACGCTGTTTTGTAACAGTGTAACAAAATGTGGTGTGTGTGCGCGCGCATGTGTTCCTGCAGATCGACGTTGTGCGTAGTGTGAATGTTGTGTTCAGTGGTGTGTGAATGATAATGACCTCTGACTCTGTCAGTTCTCTGTTACTTTAGTGGATTAGCTCCCCTCCACTGCACTGCCTCTGGACACACACACACACACACACGCACACACGCACACAGAGTTATACTTGGCAAATATACGACTTTTCAAGAATCCGATATTAATAAATTCATTGGTTGGCATGACAACACTGCAATAACAAATCCGAAACAGAAACTACTCCTTTTGCACAGATCAGATACCTGGATCAGAAAGACCACATGAGGAGGTACCGTCAGACTGCAGAAAGACTACGAAATTTAATATGTCATAAATAAGGGTGGATGACGTCCATGCTGCGCCACATTCTACTTACTATATGAATAATTTTTCACTTCATTAATGAATTTTCATGTAAATCACATTTCTCTGGATGATCCTTAATTGTCCCGAGGACTGAGTGTGAGTGTGCAGGATTGCTGGTCTCTGCGTGGTCTTGTAATGGACTCATGTCCACGGTACCTCGACCTTTGCCCAGTAGCAGCTGGGTTAGGCTCCAGCTCCACCTAAGTTAATAAATATTGCACATAATGTTGATTGCTGTTGGTTTTGAATAATATTTTTGACTGAATTACTACAAAGACGGTAGAATGTCTACATGGAGTTAAGCTATGACTCATTTCATTTATGTATTCATAAGACTGACTTTGAAGCAACACCATGTAAGATTGTGCTCTTTAGCGCCCTCTCTGGTGGAGAAGGGCAATTGTCCCAGGTTCATCATGTCCCAGGTTCTTTTACGAAATAAACTATGACCCAGTGAGCAAACAAAGAAGTTGAGGAATACAGCCTGATATCATGCAAACTCGGAGGCTCGGATGGCCCCTGGCTTTGGCCTGGAGAGCGAGTTTATGGTGGTCAATTATTGACTCTTGCATCGCGTTCTTTCTTTTTTTGCCACTTCTGACAGAACAATCTTCCCTTTCTTTGTCAGCTCTGCCATGACGGTCGTTGTAGATAGATAGTTAACTTCTGGCTAACTCCACATAGTGAACACTGTGACCATGGTTGCCATGTCAGATTATTATTAAGTTTTGTAAGCAAGTTTGACTTGCTTGTCTTTCTTTAAATTTGCTCACAAATATTGGTAATCTGCTTTTCTGTTTAGTTGTGGACGTATTTTACGTTTCCGCAATTGTAGTTTTAGACACATTGATGATAAAAATGGGAAAGATGTGGCGAAGCAGCTTGTATGATTGCGTGTTCCTCTCTAACTCTGCCAGCATAAGTGTGATTTGTCTTTTTATCATTGGACCTAACGCTAAAATAATTATAGGTGCGATGTTTCAAGTTAGTTTAAGTTATACCTCTACTCAGCATGTATATCTTAGCTCTTACTGCAACTTACTATTGGAATGCAAAATTATATCGATATGACATTTTTGTGCATTCATGCGGTATCCACGCTGGATTATTATGGCAGGCAGGTGGATCCACATTTGTTTTCGCTTAGATTAGGTACAACAGCACCAACCACCAGATGCTAACTGCATAGCACGAGGACTAACAAAAATGTGAAATGAAAACTTGGGACACTAAGTTAGCATTCCTGTGAGTCTTTGCACAAGCTAGCCTGAAACTGTTTTGAGTCGAAGCATTAGACCCCCTTGGCTCGCTACAGGACTTTGATCTGTTCATGTCAGAAGGTCCATACATCAAACCCTCTCGCTGACTGTTTCTTCAGTAATTTTCCAAATTTCTGTTGTGATGCTAAATCAGGTTTTTACTTATGCATTAATAACATAACGGCTCTAAATTCAAAATGAGACTTATGGCACAGTATTATGTGACGTTACCAAATCCTGTCCTGGTTCACTGTATTGCGCTGAACGCTGTGACTGTTTTTATTGGATTCCAATAGAACACGACCATGTCTCACCATATTTCAACTCGCTGTATTGATCCTGAATTCTGTTCGGGCTGTTAATGGGTTAATGTTGTGCCCCAGAACTGGGATTCACTGCTCTGATACTGAGTGGTTAGATAAACATGTATACAAATACACTGACTCATACATACTTCACACATTCATCACACTCCCACCAAATGGCAGGGCCTTTTATAAGTACACACACACACACACACACACTCTCTCACAGTGGGCAGTGATCCACTGTAGGAGTGGGTCTCTCTGTTGGATTCACTGGCTCTGTAGTACTAATCCACATGTGGAACACCAGCTGGTCAACACACGCACACATACATGTATTCATCTCTGCTGCTGCTCTAACAAGCCCCCTGATAAGATTTTCTTCTTTCTTTTTGCATGTCTGATACTACCCATCGTCTTTCTCTTCCTTACTTGTTTACATAGTCGCTCCCGGCCCAACAGTACGCACATTTTGCAGTAACACAGAATGCCCTCACCCACACAAGCACACATCCCCATGCCAGGATATCTTTTTTTTTTTAATATTGGAATATGTAGTAGCTTTCCGCTAGCTCCTCATTGCATCACACTGCACACACACTTTCTATATGCATCATCTTACCCATACGCTTACTTACTCGGAGATTGCATCACGATCTGGCAATAAACACTGTGTATTGTTCTCTCAACTTCTATCAGAGAAGCGCCAACAGGCAGAAAATGTAGTCAGCCAACAAGCTAGGAAACATAAGAAAAGCCTCACCAAACTCATCTCTCTGTGTCTCTCAACAAAGTCTCGACAGCGAGGTACGCCGGCATAACGATGACCAAAAAGTAAGAATATTGAATATATTAATCAAAATGTGTCTAAATAAAACAGAAAGAAAACCAGCCCTAAAGTCAGAAGAACAAAGTCCAGACAGTCAACAAAGAAAACATTAAAAACTTCAAGCTTGAAGCCCCGCCCAGCGTGGAACTGGTATAGAAGCATATACCAGGATGCTACTGGGATTTGAAGCCGCAGCTCCCGCATAGTATGCATAAATGGTCACTGAGGAAAAGATATTAAGGAAGCTGAGGAAAGTTTTAGGGTTTTAAATATACATTTAGCAGTGTTGTGTAACATTCACTGCACCAGTTTAGCATCTGACCTAATTTGAAACATGATCACAGTGTTCGTTTCTGCCCCCGAGTTATGGCTTTGAATAACGGCTTGTTTTTCCAGAACGTCATGATATTTGACTTTAATATAAAAATGCAAGTCTTTCAGAGTTTGATCCTGTTAGACATTGAAAAGAAACTTTTAGTTCATCTTTGTTCAGTTTAGGACTGGAAATTTAGGAGTTAGGGCTAAAAATGCTACGAGTCCAATGGTTGTACCAAATGTAAAGAAAGTCCCTCAAAGCTTGAGAGATTTCTGTCACCTCAGTATGAATGTTGGACTTACAAGCAGTAGCTAAAAAAACAAAACTACAACAAAAACAACCATAATAATTCAAAGCCTTCACATCTAGAAATCAAAGTCAGATCTGAATCAGTATCAATCTGACACCGTTTACATGCACTTCACATGGTCCCCATCTGGGATTAGAAAAGCAAAGCAAAAATAGTCTTTCAAATAGTTGAGAGGCGCTGCAGTGGTTTCAGGTTGTTTTATTAACCCTAACCGGTGCTTGTTCCTTAAACAATCATTTCAGAGGACACATCCTGCGTGGAGGAAATATAACTGTTTCAGAAGGACTGAATTATCGGTCTGCATCAGGCAAACAAAACTACTTAAACACCAGGAACTGGGTTGTTCAAGGTACTCAAAGTCTTGGACGCAAATTGCTGTTGTGCCTTAACAAAAGCACTGATCAGTGAGGCTAATCAGGGATTGGCTTTAGTTTGCTCGGGAAAATAAGTACTGGACTGAAGCAATTTTACCCTGTTCCAGAGTGACGGACACATTTATTAACCTTTATTTACCCAGATTATGTCCCCATAGATTTCTTGTACAGGGATACCTGGGCCACACGCACTCACAATCACTCCTGTGGGTATTTTGGAGTGGCCAGTTGGAACGTGGAAAGAAACCAGAGTACCAGGAGAAAACCCATGCACCATGCTGCCCTCATCAGGGTAAGAGGAACGGCAGGTGAGGTGGACTCATGATGCCGAGGACTGACCTGTGGGGGCGACATTATGCTCTGGGGTTTCTTCATAATTTTTCATCCTTGATAGCCTAGAAATCTAGACATGCCGCTAGCTCATTTGATCTTGCTCATCAGGCCCATCTAGCTGCCCTCCTATGAAGCTCATTAATTGTGCCCGATGGTCTTAAGGAGCCAATCAGACCAGTCGATCCTTGTAGAGCATCTGTAGAGAGCTTGATGTGATGACGACAGAGCTGACACGTTGTAGTCAGGATGGTAAAAAGGCGATTGAATCTTTGGTTCTGACAGTTAATGGAAGACTTGAACTTCTGCAGCAATCTGTTAGGCATGGTGGTGGACGAGGTCCATCTGTTCTACAAATGTGAAGAGACGTTTGGTAAACTTGCTCTGACGATAAAAGAAGATATTCAAGAAGTAGTCTGAACATGATTATCTACATCTGTCTAATGTTAACTGGTATGGACCAAACTTTTATGTTTTCCGAGGATATTGGTTGAGTGTAAGAGCACAACTGTTATTTTCAAATTGTGCTTGCAAGAATTACAGCCGCTGGATTCCAGTTTCACAGAGATGACAGTGTCAGGATTCATTATGCCCAGATTTTAGCAGATTAGTCGAAGGTTGACCCCCAGCGAGGCCACCAAGAGTCTCTGGGATGTCGTGGAGAAGATTTCCGTCAGTACAAGTGCTATGCCTCCAGCATTTGATGCACATCCCCTATAGTCAAGCTGAAATCAAAATGTAGCCAAGATCTTGTGGGAAAACCAGTGCTACATGGCATAAAAGGACATGTTACGACATTGCTTTAGCCACAGTAAAAGCTAAAGGTGGTCCAACAAAGTATTAGTTTGTGGGGACATGCATCTCACATGTTGAAAAGGGGTCAGCCCTCCACATATAGGAAGTTTATTTTCTGATTGCGAAAACCTAAAAACATTTATTCCATCACAAAAAAGAAAGTTTGGAGAATAGTAAAGTCACCTCACCCATTCATGATTTATCTTCCCTAAGTAGGTTTGCCAAACCTAAATCTCAATAAATCAATCTAAAAAAAAAAAACCCACATAGAAATCAGGACACGAAAACCAGCCAACCCAGTTATGAAACAGTTGAACTGAAACACTTCAAACCAGTTGTTCAGATATGAAAACCAGTCAGCCAGATCTGGATCAGATCCTGGGTTTCAC
The DNA here is from genome assembly GCA_037176975.1 of Arrhamphus sclerolepis. Classification (NCBI taxonomy): domain Eukaryota; kingdom Metazoa; phylum Chordata; class Actinopteri; order Beloniformes; family Hemiramphidae; genus Arrhamphus; species Arrhamphus sclerolepis. The sequence continues at coordinate 24,200 of JBAMYA010068543.1, forward strand.
CAACAGGCCGAGCCGCTTGACCAAACCCACCTCTGAATGAATGCTTTGTCCACACAAAGAGGTGTGTGTGTGTGTGTGTGTGTACGTGCATGTGTGTGAGTGAGAGAGAGAGAGAGAGAGTGTGTGAAAGAAAGAATGACAAAAGGGACAAAACAGTGAAAAAGAGACAAAGAAACAGAGCGACTAGAGTTTGGTGTTTCAAAGTGTGGAGCTTAAACAAGCAGTACAGGATGTGCAGCCAAACTATTTTCTCTGGCTGGCGGCTTTTATGTGTGCATGTGTGTGTGCGCATGTGTGTGTGTGTGTGTGCGTCTGGTTGGATATAGGGGGGCTGAATGGATGAGTACATTACAACTAAAAGAGACACGTGCACACCAACGTGCACTTCATGACATAAGATTGTTGTATGTAACTCAGACCATCAGGTCAGTCCACAGCTCTCTGAAGACTCAGAGGAAACTCCACAGTGAACAGATTTTTATTTTATACCTTTTGATCTATTGTGCATCTAAAGCTAAGACCACACCTTTCAGATTCCACATACTTCCCAACAAATACAACTAGATGAGGAGCCAGTGAAGGATTGCGTCTTAGTTCAGCGTTAGGGCCTCCTGCTGGTTGATCAGGGTGTCTGCACTGACATCCAGAAACCGAATGCTTGGTACTTAGAAGTTAAAAAGAGATGTACCATTCATAGCAGATATTCTGCTCCTGCAGTATTGATACTGAGCATGCTCAAATGTTGAATTCAGTGAATGTTAAATAAAGTGAGCATTGATCATACTGTATTAGCTGCACTCCACAAATGGACTGCACAAAGCTATAATACCAGTTTCAAAAGAGGCACACCGACATACTTTTAGAAAAACATTTCAATTACTATATTAAAAAAAAAGGTCATGAACATGAAAATAAACTCAAATTTGCTGTTTATGTTCAATAGTAAGGTTGCTATTTGGGACCACCTGCACCCTCCATTGCAACGTAAAATGGTTCATCTCGCCTGACTCTTCTGGGACTCACGAATGTTAACGGATAAAGACCAAGCAAGCATAGTCACGGATCTGAGCTGCAGCAAACTTGTCCCTCTCAAAGTCTAAACCAGGCTCCTGGAAGAGGACGGGGGAGACGGGAGAAAGAAAAAAAAAAACCCGGCAAAATCAGACAACTAGGTGTCTACAAAGTTTATTTTTCTTTTCTTGGAAAGGTAAATTCAGCCCAAATGTTAAAGCACATGATGACAAATGAAACATCACATTCTAATACCATACTGAGCCAAATATAAGACAGTATTTTGTTTTCTTAAAAAAGTCTGAAAAAGACGGTAGTCTTGTAAACTAAAGCAACTTGAGGTCAACGATGAGCTAGAAGAGACTAAAGTCTTCACTCCTATGGCTATGGCTCCTAACCCCAACCCTATGGCCAAAAAAAAGCCACCTCATCCATGAATTTGCTGACCAAAATACCCGCCAGTGGGCATTTGGGTGGGGGCCCTTCAGGGGGCTTGTGCTTGTGCTCCACTCCTGTACCCTTCCAAGAGACAGCCATCCCACTTCTGAGGCCATTGGACAGCTGGGACACCGTCCAATGGGAGTCAGTCAGCAACAAGCATTGACCCAATCAGCATCCACCCCACTTCAGGGCTGAGGCTCATCCAGGAAGTACGTTTTATTGCAGTTCCTCCACCAACCACTATATATATATATGTATATATATATATATATATATATATGTGTGTATATATATATATATATATATATATATATATACACACACACACACACATATATA
>JBAMYA010068610.1:0-25978 GCA_037176975.1 Arrhamphus sclerolepis
AGCAACCGAAAGGGAAATCAAGACTGGGGAGAGGTTATAAAAAGCACTGTTCATAAGATTGAAGATGTTCACTGAAGGAAGTGGTGTGCTGAAAGGTGAGAAATCATGTCTGCCGTGGAGCTGAGGATGCTAAAACCGCCCGCTTTTACCTTCCAGGATGTAAACGCACTCCTTGTTGGGTGGGTAGGGTTCGGGGTAGTTTGGTGACATGAACACCCCACCATTGATGTTGCGCACCCAGGTGCCACAGTCATTTTGGCCAGGTCTCTGGCCCCCGGGCTCGCCTGGTGAATCTGAGAGCAGAGAGGAAGAGAAGCGGGGGGCAGATGGGTTATTGAGTTAGCGGATCAATGAGGGAATGATCGGATGGCAAGGAGAGCAGTGGGAGGATTGTCAAGAGAAAATGAAGAGCAGACAAGGGATGAAAAGGGAGAACGTATAAAGCTTTTGTGCTGTTGAATTGAGATAATAACTCCTTATTGCAGACTGGCTCAGAAGGGGTGAAAAACAGAAATGAGGAGCACTTTAGCTCCTTCAGCTCACCTTTGGTTCTCTGTGCCAGAGCGAAGCCCTCTTCTACCAGAAAGAAGAGTATCCACACTGTGAAACAAAGAAACAACACATCAGTTGTTTTAATGTCTGCGCTTTCACCAACAGTAAAATGAAAGTATTTGTGTCAATGGGGGGCAAGAAAACTATGAAGAAACATGAGCGCTACCTGTGATCGATTCCTACATACAGTTAAAAATGAGGAGTGGTGCGAGAGAAAAGATTATAACAAGGCACATATTTGGCACAGGATGTCCACAAATCCAGAGTATGCACAAGAGCAATGCTGACACTGAGCTGCTATGTAAATCACACACAGCTATCTTCTGTTATGTGACAGTTTATTAACATTTCAATCTTTACATTCACTTGGGACTAAGAAATAGTCTTACCTACATGTATATTAACACTGACGTTTAATATTCCTGCTGCCTACTCAGTGAGGAATGATATTTTCTGATCTGCTATCATCTTCTCATGCCCGCTCTGTGTCACATCACATGGAACGATGACTGCCAGCGTCACTTATTTTCCCCCGTTGATTCATTTGCCAAACACATGCTACATTAGATGGCTAATTACAGGCCTCGGAAAAGTCAGAAAATTCCTGCACCACTGCATCTTTAAATATTCGTTTCAACTAATGACTAAAGAGCAGCAGATTTGCACGTGTGAGTGAATTACTGAGATAAAAAAGAACAAACAAGTGAAAACTGAAACCCCTTTGTGTCAGTTAATGTTATTTATCATCACGGCAGACAGAACAAAAACGTTTTATTTAATACTATGACCAGTTAGCAGACTTATTCTACAATTAAATGTTTTTAAAAAGAAAAAGATTGCAATTTAATAATTTAATAAATATTGCAATTTTCTGTCAAAAAAATGCATTTTCCTCCAACAAAAAAGTTTAAATATTCAGACAAGAGCAGTTTTATAAAAACAAATTGTGATTTACATAAAGCCATAACTTATATATATTTTACAATAAAATGTAATATAAGTTTTCAAAAATGTAAGTTTTCAAAAATTTGCTATATTGAGACAAAACATTTTGATTATAGATCATAAAGTTGCAGTTGTATGAAATTTTCAATTTTAATGTCAACGAGTTCTTATTTTGTGATAATTTATATTGTGCAACAGAAAAGTTGCAAAATTAGATCCCAAAAGTAGTAATTTTCCATAAATTTGTGATTTAATCTTTAAAAAAAAGAGTCATAACTATAGGACATAAAGTTACAATTACTCTTATGACATATACAAATCCTGAGTATGCACAAGAGCAATACTGACACTGAGCTGCTATGTAAATCACAATTACTCTTTTTAGACATATAAATATGTCAAAAAATTGATATTTTATGACAAAAAAGAGGCAATATTCAGTTAAATAGCTATAAATTAGAAAAAATGTGCTATTATACAACAAAAGCCTCAATTTTACAAACAAATGCAGTTAGATAGATCACAGGCACATCTAACATATGCAGGATTATATTATATTATATTATATTATAATTGAACTGAGGGTACCCTTTTCTTTTGACATGCACCTGCCTCCAAAGCAGCTGTGCACGGCCCTGGATGTGGAAGTTAAATATCATGCTAGTGGGAGATCTGGTTGGGAGTAAAGTGCAGCGTAGCGTACAGGAAGCACTGCATGAAGAAGTCGTTCACTAAAGATTCACAGAAGTGGATCGCAGGATCATTGAGGCATTAAAAGTCCTGATTGTCACCATACAATGAGTGTAGACCTGATCCCCGCCATGATCATAATAGGTTAGCCCGCACACATTGAATCAGAGAGTGTGTGAGTGTGAGGTGGGCACGTCGCATAATGGCTCCAAGGAAGGAGAGCACAGAGAGAGGCGGCGAGGAAGTGTGTGGGGTAGGGGTGGGGGGGTCTAATGAGAAACCGTGCACGGTTAAAATAAGCCACAAACACAACTGCACGTGTGAAATGCACACATACTCATGCCCCCCAGGCTCCAGGATCTTCATTAACTCTATCTCCATTATCTCGCAGTGAAAAGTCGTAGGTGCACATATGAACTCCAGACACGGTTTGTAGAAAAGACCCCCCCAAATTCAAGAGGCAAATAACAGAAAAGGCGCTTAAAGCTCCGATTGAAGCTTTCATTCAAGCCTGAATCTACATTTCAGCAGCCAGGAACACTGCTGGAGCTTTTAATAGAACCGCTCTGAGAAAACAAAACAAAACACAACAAAACCATTCTGTCATCCTGTGAAACACTAAGAAAAATGCTTTGAAAGAAACATTGTTACCGGCAATTACCTTTATCCATAAAAGCAATTAACCTCAAACTGAAGAGGTGCAGCGGCTGCAATGTGTCTCAGGCAGATAAATATTTAAATGATCTTATTAGGCAAGAGTTTCATTATTTATGCAGGCTGTTGTAACATATTTCATAATCTGATAAATAAATCACCAGTTAAATACAGTTGCAGCCACAGCTACTTTGACATCCTGAGACCAATGTGTGATTCTGATTGTTATAAGTTTATGATAATCTCTTAAACCAGAAACAATGGATGACAAAAATCCCAGTTAGGTTGTCGCCTTAGAAACACTACAGTCTCTTTTTTTTTTTCCTTTTCCAGTTCTTTCACTAATATCTCCAGTGACTGCAAGCACCATCCTCTCCCACTGAGAAATGTTTTATCTCACATTAGTTCATTAAAAATAAATAAATAAAATAAAATAAATGACCGCGGGTTCAATCCTGCTATTCTAGGTTATGTCACTTCCCTTTTTCATCACTTCTCACTTCGGCTTCTAAGTCAGAGTGAAGGCAGGATAGAAAGTCACCACTGCCATCTGTCACAAGGAGCTGGAACAGCTGAAACTATGACCTTAAATAACTCTATTTGACATTAATTACAATATACACACCTGCTCCTAACAGCTACAAGACAGAGGTGAACACTTAATGAGCTAACCTGAGAACAGCTTCAACACAGCAAAGCTGCTCTTAAGGCGATTAACAGATATCCACAAACACTTTAAAACAGCAGACTAATACAGAGCAGGGATTGGCTTTGCTGTCAAACTTGAGGGCCCACTGAGACCCCACGGACTGTGGAATTCTGATTGCTAGAAAATCCCCCCATCACTGCATGACCACCAGCAGCAGCATGGTCTGCAGGTTGTCTCCATGGATTCAAGCTGCTGAAGCCAGAGCCTGAGCCCACCAGCACGCACCCTCAGCAGAAATCAAGATCCACCAGACAAGGCTATTGTTCCTCCCTGTAGATGGTCCAGTTTGTGCTGCAGATTTGCAGTTCTGCTCTGCCAACGGGTGTGGATCCCTGCGTGGTCATCTGCTGCTGCAGCTTTTAAAGGGTTAGATATGCTGAGCATTCTGGGGAGCTTTTCTGCTCACCTCAGCCGCAGAGTGCTTTTCTTTGCATGAAAGAAAGAAAGGGGGACTGGGGTCACCCAAGCAACACTAGCACGAGCTGCGGCGCGTGCAACACAGCGGACGTCGGTGTTTGATCGCAGCTCCCTGGAGAAGACGCGGACCTCGGTCGGAGTCCATCATGAGAGATGCGAAGTTGCTTAAGAGGAGCGCGTTTCCTTAGGAGGAAAAATAGCTTTCCTGGTTTGTCCAGATGCCTTTTCTTTTTAATAATGGGTAATCTTTATAGCCCACTGCTCATCTCCTATCTGTGGGTCCAGATATTAGTCTGTTTGACCTTTGCTGTCTGGATCCTATTTAAAAAAATTTGCGCGTTGGTTAAAGTGACATATTCAATATTATTTTTTAATGAATTTGGTCATTAATAATAATTAGCTCATGATTAAATGGTTCAGCATAGCACCACTGAGCTGCAATAAACTGATTAATCTATTCCAATAGCTAAAATGTTCAAAACCAGGCGTTAAATGACTCTTTATCGGGTGCTATGATATAAAAGCAGAGGAAGCTTACACTAAACAGAGAAGGAGCTGTGTGCAGCAGACCGAGCAAAGAACAGGCTGCTGGCGGATCTGAGTGCATGTGGCTGATAAAAACAGGCAGATGTGGCTCCAAAAAAACTATCTCTGGATCAATAATCCGAGAACGCGGAGGTGAAAGTAGAAAGACGGCTGTGCCTTTGTGTTTAAAGGAAAATATGTTACATTAATCAGCAATATTTTGATCCACGTTCAATGTTTAGTGAAATCCAACTCACCTACAATCTAAACACCAACCATAATAATAAACAAAAGAAACACAAAAGAGATAAAAGCATTCAACTAGAGGTTTTGAATGAACTGAAGCGCTCCAGCTGCTGCTCCACTCACCTCTGTGCATTTCCTCTCACGGTGTGATCCCAAAGTACCTTTCTAAAAATACACTCTTGATCTGTTCATTTCACGGAGTCCACGAGGTTCTTCACAAAATCCAACTTTTCCCCCCCGACATGAGAAAATCCATGAAGCCGAGCCGCGCTCCCGCACGCCGGCGGCACCACCGAGATCCCCGCTGCGCTCTGCTGCTGGATGAGCCTTTCAGCCCGGCATCTCCACGGCCAGATCAGCCGTCAGCCGCTCCAGGCTGGAAGATGACACGTGGAGGATGGACTGCTCCAGACGGACTGATGCGCATGCAGAGACAGGTGTGCTCTCCAAAAGGCGCAGATGGATGGATGATGGTCTGACAGAGAGATGGAGATGGGGGTACGCGAGGGAGCAGAGCAGGAGGAGGAGGAGGAGGAGGATGAAGAAGGAGGAGACACGTCTCTGCGCTTAGTCCGTGTCTGAACTAAGAATTGCTCCTGATCCGAGCTCATTTAAGCCCGGTGCGCTGCTGACATCAATGAGCGGTTTGTCACGAACAAGTCAGACGCAGCGCGTCGCTTTTCCGGCGAAGTCTTCCACAATTTATTCACTTGTTTTGCCCGCAAACTTGCAGCAGCATATAAAGAGCACAATTTATAAATTAAATAAACACGTAAATAAATAAAACGCATATAAAAGATGACTCAAGACTAGACTGCAGCTTTAAATGCGCTCAGATAAACATCACAAGACAGTGAATCCAGGATGTAGCCCCATGGTTGTTCTTTTGGTTATAAAAATGTCAAGAGGAAAGCCATCCCTACTGTTTATATCAACACAGACTTGACATTTTATACCACTATAAAAACATATGACCCAGTAGGTAACATGCTGAACATTTAACAATCTTAATATATCAACATTTTGTGCGTGAAAGGACACAGTGGCCGGTTTACTATCATTTGCAAAGTTTGAGGTTGAAGAACCATGTTTCCGGTTTTCTTAAACCTCTTTTGTGTAGCTTTATGCAGCTTGCAGCGCATCACCTACTCCCACTTGTGCTCCCCCAGACGCACGCTCGTCCGTGCTCAGCATCAGTTGTGATGTGCTTAAAGGCAGGCGAGCTTCAGACACTCTTTTACTCTCGCTTGCGGCGCGGGGAGTTTTTTTTTTTAAACTATCTTCATGCATTATTTAGCAGGTTGGTTCCTGGAGTGGGGTGCTGGGGCCCCAGAGGAGCGCTCAAAGCGGCCCCCTGGGGTCCTTTGGAAAATTAATGACCATTTAATTTCACCGCTGCTGCAACTCAATTCAGATTCAGATAATGACTGAACATCCAGATGATTACTTTCAGTTTCACTTCACCTCTAGCTTTGATACGAAAAGAAATGACACTAGCTTTAATATCTACTCAGACAGTTGGGGGGAGAAAAATAAAATAAAAATAAAGTTGAGTGGAAAATTCTTAGCTGTGAAGCAATTTTCTTTCATAAACATCTCCAAGGCAACTGCTTGCATGTAAAAGACTTGAAACGAACCAAACCAAACGAAAAAGAAACCTTTATTCTCAACCTCAGTAAGTAAAGCACATTTAGTAGCTTAAACATTCATTTGTAAGATAAACCCACAAATGAAATAAATTACATACACCCACAGTTAATCAGTAGTTTAAAAAAAGTGCAAGAAAAAAAAAGAGGCATGAGCTCATCCTCCTTGAATAAATACCAACTCAGCAGAAGACTTTCTCTCCCCATCAGGTTTTAAAAGACAATAAAAGTGAAAACAACACTGAGAGTTACGCCGTCTCACTGAGCAGGACAGTCAGGTTTTAGACCTTCTTGCTGAGCCTTGATGCAGGAGTTTTAGATAGGGATGCAGAGTTTTTGTTGCCATGATGAACTGTGATACAATCAAGTCAAGAAAAGATAAATTTGCACTCGGCAGACCTGAAGGCCATTCATCACCTTTGGAGACTGGAAGCAGAAAAATGTTTCGCAGCATCGATACATTGTAAGTGCTTTTTTTTTTTCCCCTGTTTTTTCAGCTGCTTCTGCAAAGCTGAGATCAATATCATCAATTCCCATCAGTTTAATTTCACAGACAAAGACAGAGGTGAGTGATATGACATGGACGCAACACACATGCGGATTTCAAGTCATAATTAGACATTTAAACATTTAACTTCCCTTCCAGAGAACAAACATCAACAAAATTGCAGGTTTGGAATCACTTGTTGGACATTTCAGCAGAAATCTGTCATTTTATTAAACTACGCTAATAACACAACTTAAGATCATGCTGCTAACTTCAGTCAGTCCAGAGAAATCCCTGCTTCAAATTGAGTGATCTCCATTAGGATTTCTCTCTGTGTCTCTGTGGGCCTCTTGAAGCTCCCGAGCTTCTAACAGCGGAGTTTTAAAAAAAATCAAAGGGAATATAAATATTTCACGTTACTCAAGGACTGAGAAATATCAAAAGGAAAACGTTGCTTTTTTTTTTTTTTTTTGGAAAACAAGGATTCATTTATTGGCCCTTGAAATGAGTCTGAGGGGAAGTGCGGGTGTGTGGCTGGAGAGTTCGATCTTCCGCCATCTTCTTCACATGGCGTCGAAATGGAAACGGTGGGCTTCCTGCCGCTTCTCTCGGTCGTCCGCTTTCTGCAAAAAAAGAAAAAAAAAGAAAAAAAAGGACAGTGATGCATGTATTTAGCCAAGGATTTTTCTACGTGTCATTATTGAACATTTTTCTTTCAGCATTGTGGATGTGTGAATTAAAGGAGAAAGAAGAAAAACACTTTTATTTGTCATTGCCTGTGGACATTGCCACACATACACAATCAAATTGTGAATTATTACTCAGGAGAGCTCCGGGGCCTCCACATATGAACCCGAGTCAAGTTTTTGTGGTGAAACTGGAGAAAAACCAGGTAGACACAAGGAGAACGTGCCTGGTTCTTCCAGGAATCAAACCCAGAACCTTCTTGCTGTGATGTAAATAAAACTTGTTTTAACAATCTGTAATCTACATGAAAGATATTTTTATTGATTAACACAAATACAAAATATCAAATGTAAAAAATAAAATAAAATAAAAAAAAAAAAACTGTGATGGACCAGTGACCTGTCCAGGGTCTACCCCTGCCTTTCGCCCTAAGTGTGCTGGGATAGGCTCCAGCAGACCCCCGTGACCCTGCACTGGAAATAGCGGGTATAGATGATGAGTGAATGAACGAATGAATGAATAAAATAAAAAAAATCGGAAAACAGTCCATGCTGGAAGTTTATGATGACATTGCATCACTGATCGCTTTAACGGCGAGTATTTGAGAGAGGAGACGTTTCAGTTGTACTGAGACTCACATAAGTTGTTTGATTTTAGATTTCAGCTAAGCAAGCACCTAATATAAACCAGTATTAATGATGACGTTTCCCACGCTGGTCAGGTGAGCAGCTGAGCTCTGGCCCAGAGACAGCGGCTCTGCTGGATGTTGATTAAAATGAGCTTTCAGGAGCTGCAGCTGTGGATGCAACAACCAACCACGTGTTCCTCAACAGCAGATTTCAGTTTTACTGAAGTCCAAAAGATCTCAGGCATCCAGAGCAGGCTTTCAGCCTCGTCACTGGTGTACAGGGACTTCTCTATGTACTTTCAGTTGAATTTGATCAAGAATTTGGACAACACTACACATTCAAAATGAAAGCTTAGATGTGTCCAACCTTCTGGTACCACTAGACTAGATGCCTCCTCGTTAAATCGTTTGGTTTTCTTGGCTGTATCACATGTGGCTCTCATCCAGGGTTGAACCAACAGTCACGCTGGCTCTCATCTCCGTCTTTCCTGAATAATGTGCCATGGATTTATTTGATGCTGCTTGACACATGTTAAGTTTGTACATAATTAGTATTTTAGCTCTTTGCTTCCTCTTTTAAAGCTTAAACATTTATTTTTAATCAGATTTATAGGACTAAAGTAGTCATACTTCATCACCGTAAAGTGGCTGTAATTAGACAGGTGAAATATGACAAAGTATCCAGCACCACAGGGGGAAAAAATAAATGAAAATCTAAATACCAGTAAAGTGCCAATTGAATGTGTCTGCATGCACCTGTTGAGTAAAGTAACATTTCTAGGCTTCAAGCCGCAGAAAAGAGTTGAAAGTTAGATTTGGACAAGCTGCAGACAGTTTTCAAACAGATGGAGGTCTGAAACAGAAATGAAAGCCAGATGAACCGTTAATTCGTGCTGATGAAGATTCTCAGTCATCCAGGTCACCGTTTTTGAACTGGTCTCGGACCATCCATTCTTATGACTCAGTTAAACCACATGTAAATCTCTGAAACTCCAGTTCCAGCTGTGGGAACCACAAGAGGGACAGGACTGCTCTCCAGCAGTCACTCACAACCGACGAAGCTTTTAAAGGTGAGACGTGAACGTGTGAGCGCAGCCACAAACAGGCAGTCACAGCGTGGACCCTCTCTGAAATCATCCACGCCAACATTTCCAGGTGCAGTCGAAGACACGTGCAGCCAACAGCAGTGTTTCCTTCTGCGGACTGACAGCTCACATTACCGAATACAGTCTAGCTGCGTCTCACATCTGAAAGTAATTTAGCGATTTCAATCAGTCCACATTGTGCGTCCCCACAGCGAGTCGTTAGGACTAATGTACAGACCTTCTAGGACCCAGCAGGAGCACATCTGGAAAGGATGCGTCTGAAGGGATGCTCCACCCTAAATGTCTTTTCTGCGTGTGGTCAGCTGCTGTGAAATAGGCTGGGTGTGATACCATAACAGATTTTCAATTTACTCCCCCCAGACACATAAAAATAAAAATCACCTTAAATAGCAGGTGTCAACATCTGCAGTTCTGAAAATTCAACATATAGAGGAGCGAGCACCAGCCCCAGCACTACCTTCAGACACACACACTTCTTGTGGGCGTTTCTATCAGAAAGCATCTGGGCCCAGTTTACTGGATTATTTCTGATGCATTCATGTGGATCGCAGCTTCAGAATATCCTTAATTTGGTTAACGCAGAGTGCTGAAGTCTCGCGTAAGCTTTGGCTCAACTTCACATTTTTGCACCGAACGAGGAGGACAAACTTGTTTTCCATCTCTTAAGACTTGAAAATGTGTGATCCTGTACTGAAAAGTCTGTAGCTCGATGAGATGGAGCCACTTTTATCCACTTCGTACTCTTGGCAGAGCCGTCTGCATCGTACAGGAAGAATCTGATTCTGACATCTGATCTGTGTCTGGATTAAGTTTTATTTGCACTTTTTCTGCATTAAATCCTTTTTAAATTCCAACTTAATGTCTCAATAAGCCAAACAGAGAAACCTTTGAGAAGGATATCCCTCCATCTGAGCAGCCAATACTTCCATGATGTGATCAATGTGTTTGTAACACATTTAAAAGTTTATTTTTTTAAAGCCTTCAGGTTTTGTTTTGTAGCAAAGTCTTAATCTAGACTCATTTGAAAAGGAAAGTATACCTTATTTCAATTGCAAGTTTTATTTATAAGGGGATGTAAAAAAAAATCACTGAGTTTTTACTGAGTCATAAAATGAGTTGAACACAACAACAGATGAAACGACGTGTCAACAAAAGCAAACCGTAGAGGTTTTTATAAAAACCCACATACGTCCTCGCTTCTGCAGCAGTTAACAGGGTTAGCAGCAGCCAGGTGCTGCAAATCAAATAGGTCTGATGAATTAATCATTAGCAAGAGTGAGCACCTCTGCAAAAGCTTTGCTTGTTTGCTCCTCTGAAGTGTTCAGATGTGTTTTAACACAATGACAAGGAGGGAAAAACATCTGCAAAGGTTTAGAGCAGCGATTGTTGGTGCTCACCAATATGAGGAGGATTCTACGGCCTCTTCTGTCTAAAAGAAGCATGATGTCACAGCTGCAACTGAACAAACCACAGGACCAGGGCATCATGCAGTGATGTAATCTAGTAAAGGTAATCTTTGAATGCAACCATCTGTCCTGAGTAACGTAGTTGGGGTTCACACAGCAGTTTTGGTCGCATTTCCTGTTTTATAATCAGGCAGTTAGAAAACAGCCTAAATGTCACCGTCTTTAACATATAGGTTGGGGTCTCGAGGCTACTGGGGGGTGGACCTGCTAGGTGGGTGTGGCCAGGGACGGCTGCGGTGCACCTGGTGGTTGTTCTCAACACCCTGCTCTTCCCATCTGTATCCCCTGGGTTTGCTCTTGTGGTCTGTGTCTGTGGGGGCTTGACTCTTGGTGGATTGGGTCGGGGGGGTCTGGTGTGGTGGCCTTCTGCGGTGGGGGGCTGCTACGGGTATGCCTGGGTTGCTCCGGCCCTCTGTGCTTTTCCCATCAAGCCCTGCCAGGATGTTTATGAACTGGATCCTCACAAGGGTTGGTGACCCTGGCTGGCCTGCATGGGTAGTGCTGGAACTAGGGGGGCAATCCGGCACTCTGGTGGAGGTGCATGGGACTGGTCCAACACACCAGCACCAGCTGTGATCCAGCCTGTTACTGGTTGTGGTCACTGGTTGATGCTGAGTAAGTGTTGGAGGTAAGCATCACTGCTTCATGTCAGACTGCTGGACGGCTTTACCTCTGGTCGATATGAGGGTTACACCCAGACCACAACACAAACCTCCACACACACCACCATACACTACACCCATACAACAGTACACTACACACACAGCTGTCACTGAGTGTCTTCTGTCCCTCGTCTGTATCTGTCCCGTCCGTTTGTGTTCCACTGTCGGTGATTCTTGTCTTCTCTGACAAAATCTGTTTTTTTGGAATCAGTAGAGCTTGTTAGATTAGATGGTCAACGAGGGCTGGTGAAGGCCACACTCACTATCACTTGTACTTACACACAAGAAAATGTGTATCTTTTGCAAGATTAAATTGCATATAAGAAAATTGGTTTCTTGCCAGGCCTTGGCAGCAAACACTGATATATATGCAGACAGTGAGAAAAAATAAATAAAAATAATAAAGTGAACGACTAAAGTTCATCTGAAATTTGCTCATGCAACAGGAAAACTCAGAAAATCTGTTTTAATGTAATGGTCCAGTCAGTCCAAACCTCAACCTGATTGAAATGCTCAATCTTCCTTTAATACCTTCATTAATCTACCTCAATTAATGCTTGAATTAATACCTTAAGAAGGCTGTGCATTTAAAAACATTTCCTGCAGACCTCAATAAACTGAGACGAAGTTGTAAAGAAGAAAGGATGAAAGGTTTCTCCACAACAATGTGACATGAGAATGATTATTTCAAGTTATTGCTTCTAAAAGTGGAGCTACAAGCGACTGAAAAGTGATTTGTACTCAGTGGCTTCCAGTTTCAATGATGTCCTGACACACAGACCCTACTAATGTGCATCCAAAAAGAAGGCAGCATCTCTCACTGACTGATGTTAGCTGATGGACTGACGTCCTCAGCTCTGGAAGTCCACTTCTCTGGTTTCTGCTGCTGTAATTGAAGATCTAGCGGATGCATGTAAATGTTTGAACGATTATTAAGCTGGATATTATTGATTAGTGTCTGTCTACAGGTTTTACTGACGTAGAGGTGCGTTTGAGTCTGAGGGCAAAAAGAAATCTGAGATGGGACTTTCTGTTGTCTCATCGGACTAAAATCTCAACTAATTAATTTGACCTACAACAAGATATTGATCACGTTTCGCTGCATGTATTTTAAAAGGCTCCTGACACCTTCCTTCTGATTTCCATTCATTAGGATGCTCCTAAATATCACCAGCGCTGCACTGCATAGAGGCTCTCAGGACTTGTGGACAAACCCAACACATCTTCGCCTTCTGTGCTTTTGCCCTCTAGCTGACTTTGTTAGTAGAAAAGCAAATACCAGAGGCAGCAGGACAAACACCCGCAAAGACTACGTGTCAACCAGCAGGCTCACCCTGACCTTGCTGGACGGTGGGCCCTCAAACATAAGGCGATGGGACAAGGCAAAATAAGAGGGAGGTTGTTAGCACCTGGTAAACATGACACACTTTCACTCTGGATTCCCTGGATGGACCAGGAGGACTTATCACATTAACCTGCGTGTCCTGATGTGTTTTACAGCGATCAAGGCCAATCACATAGTCGATATAAAGCAGCACAGCTTCTAAAATCTGTGTGCACTGGCATACACGGTAGATCCAGCATGCACAGAGACAAAACTGCAGAAAATATGTACTCCAGGGGCAGAGGGACGCTGCACAACACTGCAGTTTTAAAACCTTTTCGAAGTGAAAGGTGACAATTTTGATTTGAAGCCAACTCAAATGTAATTGACTCTAAAGCCAGTTCATATGCAGGTTTGGGCAAACTGACAGGAACACAACCCGGCGTTTTTTATCCCTACGGTTGCGCTAAATCAGTGCCTTCCAAATCTTTCTTTTTTTCTTTTTTTTAACCAGACGTTAAGTATCTTCCAAAAGCCCCAAATGCAGCAATAATGACTGGTTTTGACTGGTTTCGACTGGTGCTGCCACCTAGAGGATCTCCACAGTACTCAGGTAGCCCCTATCAACTCCCTATGACCTGATGTTCTTTTGCTTTTCAAGCTTGCCACCATGCAGACACATAAACTATAAGGATTTTTCTGAAAACACTGAATAAAATAATGATAAAGCCACTCATTTTAATTCATAAATTTGGCTCTGGAGGATCCATCTGATCTACATGAACCGCAAAAAAAAAGGTCTGAGAAGCCCCAAAGCCTCTTATGATCTGCACACCACATCATCTGTAAAAATGCGTAATACGAGACATAACTACAAGTGTTCATCAGTGAAGTGACAGAATTCACAGTCAGACAATGTGAATGTTGAAACGTCAAAGAAAAAAATCAGCAACATTCATAGCAAGTCACAATAATATGGATCCAGTAGACGCTCTGATCTGTTGAAGATGAAGAAATGGAATATTCTGGGGCCAACTGCATGATCTCGAGATGCATTCACTTGCTTAAGAGAAAAAAAAGAG
This sequence comes from Arrhamphus sclerolepis, assembly GCA_037176975.1. Taxonomy (NCBI): domain Eukaryota; kingdom Metazoa; phylum Chordata; class Actinopteri; order Beloniformes; family Hemiramphidae; genus Arrhamphus; species Arrhamphus sclerolepis. The sequence continues at coordinate 13,827 of JBAMYA010068610.1, forward strand.
ACTGCAAGTGTAGAAAGATGCATGCAAATGCTTGGCAAAGGAACACCAAGACGCAAACAAAGTTATGTGGTTCCAGATTTCAGACACTCACCGCCTGCAAAGTTTCCTCAACAGAGTATCAAAAATGAATATTTTATAGAAGGTTATGTTGATTTGTGCAGTTACACATGAGCTCCTGAAAACAGGGGCCTGCAAGCAGAAATGTTTTGTTTCATAACAAATCCATTATGGTGTCTCACAGAGTCAAAACCATGAAATAGGATATTTTGACAAACAACGATAAATTGACATTAAAAACAATTTATCAGTCCCAAAGGAGTCTTTCAGAAAGAATTTCAGTCACTGAACCTGAAATTCTGATGCATGAACCACATCCATAATGGAAGCTCGGCTTTGTAGAAACCTCATTATACATTTAAATTTGAATCAAATCAAATTCTGGATGCAGACTGAATGAGGAAAGTCTCATCAAGTTTGGTTTAGTGCCGTCTTGTCCTGCATTGAACTTTCTGGCAGTAAAGTAGTAAAGAAAATGTGATTCTACAAAATAAAACACACTCCACTGAAGAGGACTTAACAGTAATGATAATAGCAACAGTAATATTTAAATCAAACATTGTTAAATACTCTCAATAAAGGTACCACACAGCTTGCACAAAATGTGTCACATCGAAAAGCCAAAAAATCCTCATGAATGTCACCAGTACATTCTAATCTTTGTGTGTCTTAGGTCTCTTGGAAAATGAGATATTACTCTCTTAAAGCCTGCTTGAGCAAATAAACTTGAAGTGTTTTTCATCAGTAATTCTTCTATCACCCTGCTTTTTCAGCAGATATTGCTACATGAGCGTTTGTTCTCCACACCCAACACTTCCAACTGTAAATATTAAACAAAGAGCACATTTAGAAGTTGAGCTCAGTGTAACATTTTTTTTTCCAGCAGAATTACTTCACACCACAGGAAAAGGTGTTAACAAGTGGGATGATCAAGACAAGTGTGACTTTATGTGGGACTGTTGGAACTGGCACCTAAATTGCTCGAGTTGCGTTGTGGTGTGTGGCTAGCTGAAGGATGCTATCAGTGTTTATTCACTCACAGGTGTTATCATATGGTTTCAATAGATGCTTGCATTATTATGCATGTAACTATTGTACAAAGCAGGAAAGACACAAGTTTCAAAAAGTATGTTCAGAAAGGCAAAAATTCTCTCTGCAACAGCTGACAGTTCTTACTCTTGTGAAAATAAGGATAAGGTCAGCGTTGAAATCAGTAGCATCTAGCGACTAGCTACTAGCTGCCTTCCTTCCAGATATTTATCTATTTATTATTTTAGTTATTTGTAATGCATTTTTATACCTACACTCCATTTAAGAGAGAAAAGAGGAAGTTTATGCTTGTGTAGAACTGTGTGTGTGTGCGGGGTGGGGAGGCTGCTTTATTTATGTGTTTCTAATTGTTATATTTTTAGTGTGTGATGGCTTTTGTGTGTTATTATTATCATTATTATTATTAGTAGTAGTAGTAGTATTTTTACTATATATATATAGATTGTTTTTATTATGTAAAGCACTTTGTGTTGCCTTGGAACATGAAAAGCGCTTCATAAATAAAGTTTGATTTGATTTGATTCCATTATAGCTCATCAACTATGTCCACACCGTGGTTTAAGCTAACGTTGCCATCGACAGGGTAAAACTTGGACTTCAGTGACCATCTCATTTCTAAATGTTAAGATACAAATGCTAAACTTCCAACGATAAAGGACGCTATTCAAGAACACGATTATGTGTATCTGTCTAACATCAGCTGTAGCCAGATTTCTTGAGGGTATTGGCTCTGTGTTTGATGACGGCAGTTATTCTCAAATTCCGCCTTCAAACACGGCAACAATCATCGGATTCCATTTGCTTTGTCGCTCTGAAAAGAGAGCTCTTCGTTTTGCTTGTGCGAGATCTTTACTTTCTCTTCATTCCTCCCATCTCCATCTTCTGGCTCTACGTCAACGTTCAACCCTGCATATCTTGTCCTGCACGTTATGTCTGGGATATACTATCCGTTTACAACGCATGCCAAGTTCAGATCTCCGGTATTACATCTACTGCTCACATAGAACGGAAGCAAGAAAAGCTTTCCAACGCAGCAGGTCGTGTATGCAAGCGGACATTAATGCTTTGTCAACCTGCAAGTACGGTACATTATATCCCAGGCCTTTGATGCACAACTATGGTACCAACCATTTATTTTCCTAAATTCTGCATCACTTCAGATGAAGCTGATGTACAGTATGTGCCCACATTTCCCAAAAAGTGGGCAATTAGAGCTCTTGTGTGTGTGTGTGTGTGTGTGTGTGTGTGTGTGTGTGTGTGTAAAACCACGACCACATGCTATCCTGTGATGCTCACACATACAGGCGCACATTAAGCACACATGCTCTTATGGCAGATGGTTTGGCGGAGATGTCAGCGACTCATTGCACTGCTCAGTACAGCAGACAACATTACAGCAGAGTAGAAAAAATAATGGAATAAAAAAAAATACAATTTGAAGAATTAGTGTTAAACATTCAAGCCCATGCGTCCCTCACCGGGTTACAGTGAGTTACAAGACCGAAGTGTGTGAATGTTGCTCAAAACAACAAGGCAAGGAGGAGCTGAAGCACAAAATACATGAGAAAACATGCATCGACTCCCTGGAGGGCATATTTAGACAGTAATGAGCAGCAGATCTACCATGCTGAAAGGACAGAAGAAGGCAATTACAGTTGAACGTCCTTCCAGGTTGTGGCCCGCAGAGGTAGATGGACGGAGGAAGAGAAATATTGTGTATGTGTGTCTCAGTGGGGAGGCTGGAGAACCACAGGACAGGAACAGTGCAACCCATCTGCTGCTTATTGTTGCCAATCTGCTCTTTTTCCTCACTCCCTCACACATACACACACTATGAAGTAGCATATCATCAGGAAGAGGCTAATGCTAACTACACTCCACCGTTGTGTGTGTGCGTGTGTATGTGTTTGTGTCCTGACCTTCTCTTGCCAGTGAAGGATGCTGATTATGACAAGGATGAAGACGCACACTCCGATCAGCGCGATGGCCGTCAGCAGCACACTGTTGCTTGGAGTAAGGTACAACTTGGCGCTCCAACTACAGTCAGAAGAAGAGAGGCACAGATAAAGTGAAGATCAGCCATTCAATGACCCACTATAACTTTATTTGGCTTGAAACACAAATGATGAACATCAGCAGACAGTTGTTTGACATAAATGACTGAAATTACTTTCTCCTGCAGCTGAAAATAATCCCTGTGCATTTGTAGACAAGGTTTACTTTAAACCTTGACGTATGCCAGAAATTCAATAATTTCTATATGTTGAGTTTGTCAGCTCAGAGCCACTTATCTTCTACAGCACAAGAGAAAAATACAGACACCTATTTATTTAGTTATAAACATCTGTGGACACCTACATACCTAGAATAATACCATTCTTCCAACAGTTTCCATTCTAAGTTACCAAGAGTATTTCTTATGTGGACAATCACAAACTAATCACAATAAAAGGGAATTCAGATTAGAAAAAGGGGAAAACAATTGTAATCACCGGCAAACAAGCAAGAAAATGTGATTACTGTAACACTTAGCATGCTCGTGACTCCCTGATTATAACATTAACAAGGGTTTTATGAGTTTTTCTCTGTTTTAGTTTGGTTTTTATATGTTATGTCATTGCTCCACATGAGAAAGAATCAGCATGGGTAGTGAAATCTGACTGTGACACTAAAGCAGGGAGGTAACTAACTAACTAATTAACTAAAAGAAAAAAAAATGAAAAGAAAATCAGAAGAACACAGCAGCCGCAGTACGACGGTGGTATAGTCACATCAGCAATGAGAATGATCATGATAATGACTCACTACCAGAAATCAGGAGACTAAAACCTGAGACTTGGAAAATACGTCATCTGATCTAAATCCAGCAAAAAATCTCTGAGCAGCGGAGAAAGATAGAACAGAAACCCTCCAGAAGAATGACAGAACATCTGATTTTTGCTGCATATTAACATGAGGAACTACATTTCAGTACTAAATACCAATAGTCAATATAGCTTCAAGTTAATTGTTAATTTTTTTAAAGCAAAGGAAACATCGGAGCCTTTGCAATTTTTAACACTTCAGGTCCTCCTGTTGGTGGAGGGAGATTACCTTTGCTTGGTTGGCGCTTGCTTTTTTTTTCTACCTCACAGCTTTCTAGGATGGTTTCCTACCTCCGTGAAGCCCCACCCCACGCAAAACTCTGTGACAATATTCCTAATTGTTTGTGCTGCGTTAGTGCTGGTTTGTGGAGAAAAAAATTTCGTTTGTGCAGCTTTACTTTTTAAGATATAACAGGTTTATTATGAGATGATGACGTCACGCAGCCCCCCGACTTTGTCCAAACTGAACCAAAATGGTCTCATTTGTTTGTGCTGCGTTAGTGCTGGTTTGTGCAGAAAAAAAATTCATTTGTGCTGCTTTACTTTTTAAGATATAACAGGTTTATTATGAGATGATGACGTCATGCAGCCCCCCGACGCAGGTGCTGAGGAGGCAGGGTGATACAGTAGAGCCCGTGTCAGTACGGTCTGTTGTGATGGTGATGCTAACTACAAATAAAAAGCAGCATCTTCTATTCAGACAGGGTCAAGCCCACCACACATGCAGGAACGTTCAGTAGAGTTTAAAAAAAAAAAAAAAAATCCGTATTTTTTAAAGATCCAACAAAATTCGTGCAGCCCCTTGAAATGGTTTTATTTTTCGTCCAATTTGCAACTTTCCATTACACAGAAAACTGAACAAATAATCAGTCATACATAGAAAACTGTTGTATCGTGTTTCAAGAAAAATGTTTAATTGTTTTCTGATGATCAATTCATGAACAATGACTCAGGCGAAATAAACGCACATTACTCTCCACTAAAACAGGTGAACTTAGGAAACTTAAATACTCGTTTGTTACATGGATGCACACGGTCTCAAAACTGGAAAACACCCAAAACAGGAACGTCAGACTTGCGAAAACGACGGTCAGTCCACCGCTTCACCGTCACCATCAGCAGTACTCCTCATGGCTGCAGCCCGACTAATTAAAAAATGATCAATTAACCCGCGAGAAGGGCACTCCTGACGCATTCTAATGAAGTAATTCAGTCGGGGGGGCTGCGTGACGTCATCGTCTCATAATAAACCTGTTATATCTTAAAATGTAAAGTAGCATAAACGAAACTTTTTTTCTGCACAAACCAGCACTAACGCAGCACAAACAAACGAGACCAATCTGGTTCAGTTTGGACAAAGTCGGGGGGCTGCGTGACGTCATCGTCTCATAATAAACCTGTTATAGCTTATTTTAATATGTAAAGCAGCACAAACGAAAATGTTTTTCTGCACAAACCAGCACTAACGCAGCACAAACAAACGAGACCATTCTGGTTCAGTTTGGACAAAGTCGGGGGGGCTGCGTGACGTCATTGTCTGATAATAAACCTGTTATATCTTAAAAGGTAAAGCAGCACAAACGAATTTTTTTTTTCTGCACAAACCAGCACTAATGCAGCACAAACAAATGAGACCATTTTGGTTCAGTTTGGACAAAGTCGGGGGGCTGCGTGACGTCATCGTCTCATAATAAACCTGTTATAGCCTATTTTAATATGTAAAGCAGCACAAACGAAAGATTTTTTCTGCACAAACCAGTACTAACGCAGCACAAACAAACGAGACCATTCTGGTTCAGTTTGGACAAAGTCGGGGGGGCTGCGTGACCTCAACGTCTTATAGCTAATAAACCTGTTATATCTTAAAAGGTAAAGCAGCACAAACAAATTTTTTTTCTACACAAACCAGCACTAACGCAGCACAAATGATGAAGAATATTGTCACAGAGTTTTGCGTGGGGTTGGGGGCCAGCTTCACAGAGGTTCTTTACATAACCTCTGAAAATTGTAGTTCTGTGAGCTGGTTTTATCGTTGTTGATGTCCGTGACAGTTTTTAAACCCCTACGCAGTCGTCCCACTGGGACGAGAGCACGAAGCTGCCTCGGCAGGGATGGATGATCGCTGCAGCCAGACAGCCCTTAGTTGAATCAAGCAAATATCCCTTCAAATGAAATTGAAAACAATATTTCAGCATGAAGGAAAGTCCGTTGTACTGCTTCAAAGAAAAGCCTCACCTGTTCATTTCATAAGTAATAAAATTACTGAGGAAATATATGAAATAATTTGACATTAAAGTGGTCTAACTCAGAAGCGTACTCACTGTTAGTGCTTATGTGGATGTTTGAATGTGCTCGTATTATGCACCTGTGTGTGAGAGGCTGTGTGTGTGTTTCTGTGAGCCCAACAACCATCTGGAGCTCCTCCTGGGGCTTGAGCTACATGTGAATAACACCATTATAACGCAAACGTGCACTCTGTGTTGTGACAGTATTTGGGAGCTTGCGTGTTTGCATTATTTTGTTCAGACACAAAGCAGAGACTATCTGTACCAAGGTGAAGTGAACATAGCTTGAATAAACCACTGAAAATGTGACAGAGGGTGATGTAAGCGTTGAATTATGTGTGCGGCAACAAGGGTATGCAAGGCCTCTCTTAAAATTACATGGAAGACAAAAGCATAGTTTTAGAGGACATCTGTGTTTTATTATGTTTACTGGCTGAGTGTTGACGTACCTGCGAGGTGTATCACGTGGGAAAGGTATGACAATGAGCTGAGAATTGGGAATGATGGCCGTCCACTCCTGCTTCCTCACGCCCTAAAGAAAAAGAGAAAACGTGGACTTGATCGCATCATTGCACACGTACAATCACACGCACACTTCCGTGTGATGCACAAACTGACACACATATGTGTGTTAAGCCCTCTGAGGCACGGTGATGGGTCCCCTGCTTTTCCTCAGCTTCTGGAGAGTCTCTATTTTAAGCTGTGCATTTGTAGACACAGACAGCCTCCTATATAAGATATATTACTCTCAAAGTGCAGAGCAACACGTTTCTTCCTCTAATGCAGGACAGCTATTTTTGGTTTCGCTATTCAACCCCAAATCAGAAAACAAACAGAAAGAAAATGCAGATGACTTTGATTCTGACTTTTTTGAACAACTGCGTGCATATAAATTAATGATCAATGCCATACTTTGGCCAAAGATCTTTAAAGTCAGATATAAATGCATTTTGGTTTGCAGATGTTGCAGATGCATCTTGCACCAGTTGTATTTTTTTTGTGCTTATCTGTGAGTGAGAGTGAATTTGTCCTTTCAAGAGCCCTCTGTAATAGTTTGATCAAACATTTTATTTACCTGAAACCCTGAGTCTGTCAGAGACGACTAAAGTCACCAACAGGGAAACATTAAAGGACAGGACAGACAAAGAGACGAGACAGTGATGGTGCGGTGTGTGCGGGATGGTGATTCCTGCAGTGTGTGTGTGTGTGTGTGTGTGTGTGTGTGTGTGTGTGTGTGTGTGTGTGTGTGGTATATGGAAAGATTGTGTCACAATAAAAGGACAGACATGCAAATACAAGTCAAACAGACATCCTAAAATGTACATTCACATAAATCTGTGCATGGACAGACATATATGCAGTACATACATATGTGAACATACATACATAAACTGATATCCTTTAGTTGAAGTATCATTGCCAGCCAGATGTTGTGGTGGTTATGAATTAAAGATAAATATTGTGCAGTCCACAATGTAATAAAAGACATACATAAACACTGCTCTTTGAATACACACAATTGCAAATCTATACATGTAACATGAAATAAGGTGTAGTGTATATTATAAAATGATTCAAAAGGGGCCACCCCAGTCACTCATTCTACACTTTTCTTAAAACGTTCTCTTTCTGTATTTAATTGTGTTCAGAAGCAGCATAAAAATTTCTGGGTCCAGTTGTAGCATGGATGGGCCCTCAGTGGCCAGAGATATCAGTATTCTACATCTGTTTTTGTAAGAAATGAGCATCATGTGCTGTGGACAAAAAGAGACCATGGAGGCTTATCAGCAACAAGTATAAAAGCCAGGCTCCGGGTTATATTAATGCTGTTAACAAAAGTAATTTATACTTCTATCATGATAAGTACAATGAGATGTTGAGCAATGCATCAGCCTTCAACAGGACTTTGTTCTTTTCAAGGGTGAAAGAAGAGTTTGCCATGAAGGTAATATAAAATCTAATTGTGCGCTGAAGATGGAGCAGGGATTCAACTGGCCTTCGTGCAGACCTGTGATGCGCCGGGCAGAGAACGCGCCGAGAATTGTGAAACTCAAAATAATGACTTCAAAGACAACGTTTTGTTGCACACCTTAGAACATGTTTGCAGGTGGGCACAAAAACAACACCAGAAATACTTTATGAAATACATTATGTGGCATCTTCACTGCCAGCATGTATTTTAATAGTTGTGACAAAGAATGGCGACATTACAAAGTGGTAAAAGCTTTACTGCCTGAACTCTTTGTTTTGTTATGGGTCTGAAATGCAAAAGATTGATATATTTGAGGAGAATTCATTTACAAACCAGAAGATAGAATAACTTAGGTTTATATTGTCTGTCTATTGTCAAAGTAAAAAGCAGGCTTGAGTGTTTTTGTGGCAGCAGAAGTGTCAAAGTCAATTACTGTCTTGATAAGGTAGCCTCTATCAGGTTTTTCTGCTGTCATTTATCAAAGCTCATCACAGCAGCATAAAATGAATGTGAAGCAAGAGGCCAGAGTCAGGAGCAAACACATTCTACAGATAAAGCACATGAAGCATCGCAGAGATGAGCATATCCACCAGAATTCAACGCTGCATACTGTTGAAGTCTGCATTCAAACTGGCAGTGACGAGGTTTGTACTGGAGGACAGTTATGACTAATTTTGTGACTGTCACATATTCATAACTGGCTTAAACTGAAGCTTCATTTTTATTGCCTGCTAGAGCTCCTCTAACTATGGTGTGGGTGTTGACTGACAGGTCTTTTTCTCTCCTGTTAAAACTGATTGAGTCTAATAGATTTCGCTGTGAGACATGCAGGAGCACTGAAAACACTGACAAGGTCACTGCCAGTCACACCTAATAGCCGTACCATACAATCAGACTGTCCTGCTGAGCACTAAGCAGCTCCGCTGCAGCAGGTGGAGCTGCTTAGCGCCTGTCAGAAAAGTGACAATAAAGGTAATTAAGTGAATTTTTTTCTTCACTTTTCCTGTTCAAATTGGTAGTATGGAAGCTTTTCTTGAACACGCTTGAAAATGCTTCAGCTTTATTAAAAAGCACTTGGTGATACTGACTGCAGAAGCAGCTCTTTCCAACTCCCTCCCCATAACTGGTTTTAATTGTCATTTTTCATAGATATGAAAAACATAAAGAAGGATGTGTAAGGGTTTTTCAACCAGATGGAGCATAAAGATAAAATGAGCATTAATAAGGGTTTATCATGAAGAAGACTTCAAAAGACCTCAAGAGTCAACCGGACCGTAATGTTCTGACACTGGAACAGCTCCTGACTCCTTCATGTTAAGATTTAGAGATTGCAGAGGAATACTACGATGAAGTTATCTGTGTTCACTCCAATCTCAAGTGAATTTAAAAACATTAGCTTGCACTGCTGTGTTTGACATCAGTTCGACTTTGCTTAAGTCACATTTTTAGATGTTGGCTGCCTGAGGGCTCAGACTGACACAGACTGCATTATCCTTTTTCCTGCAGTGACTGTTAAGAGTTTGTATGAGCTTATTTCACAATTATTTGGGGTTAACAACCAGAAAGACAAAGAGAGGAGGCCACATCATGCGAGTGATTTCAAAGTCATAATACAAGTTAACACTTCTGAGTCAATACTTTAAATTTCCCTCAGTCCTGATTAACTGAGAGGAGCTACATCTTGCAGCTATTTCGGATAAGCGTGCAGCAACGGCATTGGTTTTTACATAACAAGCACATTATTGCCGCCAGCCATCGGCGCTTAGCTCTTGGAAAGCACTACCGTCTGTGTGGCAACTGGAGGGGGAGCGACGTTGGAGGCAAGTCAGCCTCCACTACCGCTGCCTGGGAGCAGATCTGATCTGGCTGTTTGGAAGAGAAAAGTGTTCCTAAGTCTTCAGAGGGAAAGAGAGATGCTCTGGTTCAAAGCCAGGGAAACTGGCACAGTATGAGAGAGCGAGGGAGACAGATACAGAGATGGAGGGCGAGAGTGACAAGTGGGGGAATGATTAGTGAAGTAAACCACTTTGAGCAGCAAAGGGAATCCCCTGGGTGGGGGATAAATGAAGAGGAGGAGAGACTCATAGACACGAGGAGGAGGTGGATAAAAGTGAAGAATTGGATTGGACATAAGATGGAAGATATCCAAGCAGAATTTCCCAAACCTCTCCTTTTGTGTCACAGCAGGCAAAATCTTTCATTGTATGGAAGAAATTGTAGAGAGGGGGATGGGGTGGTGGTGAGATGACAGGACAGAAGCAAAGATTGTTTAAAACGTGAGTTGACATGCGGAAATATCCAAACGTATATGATGTACTTATACGTACTGTAGATTTGATGACCCTGCCACCCCAAGCCCCTGTGGCTAAAAGGAAAAATAGTCTACTCTGCATAATGGGCGAGATCTTCAGGCATTCATTAGTTCACTTTGTAGAAAGATTGGGTGAGGAAGAGGAAAAACAAGGGAAAAAAGATCAGATGGAAATATACAGGAAAAAGCAAACGGAAAGCGGATGCTTGTTTGAGACGACTGTTTTTGGTGCACCACATCAGCGCACAGTCGCGGGCAGAGCCATCTGCAATTCTAATCAGCTGCTTGACGAAGACCTTGGTGCCACATGGGAGGGTGGGTGGGAGGGTGGGGGCTCTGTTGTGTCTAATATTCAAAGAGACAAATGCACAGAGAGAGAAAACAGAGATGGAGATGAATGTGGAAGAGAGTGAGAGAGCTAAAGCGAAGAGAAAGATGACATTTGAGGGAGTGAAGTGTAGAAATGTGGATGAGGACTGGATTACATCTGCAAAAATTATTTTCCATGTTAGTATAATATTAGTTGGTTTATGTTAGGGAGCACACACAGGCTCAGAGCCATTCAAGTAATATCTGCAGTGTTGTTAAAGGTGAGTGAAATAATAAAATGTGTATAAAATAAAAGCTGGTGCTTTGCTGCACCTTTATCAGTTCCTAATGACATATCACAAATGTAATCTGCCAGAACCATCTGTTATTATAGTCATAACTGAATATCTGTCCAGCTGACAGATTTTAAAACCTCAGCCTCTCTTTTTTCCAGTAGATGCTTTGGACCTGGAAATAAACCACTTCACATCTGATATGTGTCCTTGTAAAGCAGTGGATGCAGCGGTAAATAACTCTAAAAATGCGTGTACCTGTGTTAGAAAAAATCCACAAGTATACAAAGACTAGAGGGAGGTGTGATCTGCACTATGCTCAGCTAACTGACACAGATTTATCTCTAAATCAATTATTGGAAAATAATTAAAAATACATATCTATGTGTAGTCTGAAACTGTAGATTTCTCACATTTTCTCTGTGCTGCTGTCATTAGCATTTTTCTGACACCAAGTATGAGATATTTTCTTCCTTTTCTTCCTATCTGCCTCAACTGCGTCTTGTAAAAAAACAAACAAACAAAATAATAACTTCCAACTAAACATTAAATTAATCAACAAAATTAAGAAGTTTCCGCAAGATTTGTCATGCTGTGACTGGAACAAAACCCCTTTTATGAATCTTCAGAAAAGAAACCTTCTTCATATGTTAGGATCTGGATTTGGTTTATTGTCTGTTAGAATCTGGGTTTTGTCTCCGACCTTTTCTGTTTCCATCAATTTTACTTCCTGTTTTCCAGAGCGAGTTTCTCTGTTTGAATTTATTCTGTTTTACTTCCTCTGTTTCATCTCCGATTGTACCTCAGTCTTCATATTGTCTCGTCTTTGCCCTGGTCTTGGTTCTTGCTCTCATATTTGAACATTGGTCCTGATCACAGTCTTGTCTGTTGTCAGATTCAAACTGTATGATTTTGGCCATCTTAGATGAAAGATGGCAGCACGGTGGCTTGGTGGTCAGCACTGTTGCCTCACAGCAAGAAGGTTCCTGGTTCGAGCCTCCACAGGGGCCT
>JBAMYA010068648.1:0-25973 GCA_037176975.1 Arrhamphus sclerolepis
GGAAGACCCAGGACACGCTGGGGCGACTATGTCGCTCGGCTGGCCTGGGAACGCCTTGGGATCCTCCTGGAGGAGCTGGAGGAGGTGTCTGGGGAGAGGGAAGTCTGGGCGTCCCTGCTCAGGCTGCTGCCCCTGCGACCCGGTACCGGATAAGTGGAAGAAGATGGATGGATGGAAGGATTTACAAATAAAATTAGACTTTATTCTGCCAACAATTTCATGGAAAACCCCAATAAAAACAGTAAATCCTCCATTAAATTCATATGTCAATAAAGGAATTATCGGCTTTCAAAATAACCGAGACTGAAGTTAAACATTCACGGGCAGATCAAGACTTTTACTACAACTGCATAAAAGTGACGTTAAGAAATAGAAGGGATCATGCTGTAGCAGTCTTTGATTTGTTACATTCAGTACATCCCTGGATCTAAAAGAAACAATTAAATACTTTGTGTTTACAAAAGGGTGCTTTCTTCTTTAAAGCTGCTATAATCAATTTTCTATGACAAACCAGTTTGTGTTCTTTGCGTCGGGTTAATGGGATTGTTTCATTTGATGTGCAGGAATCAGCTCTGTGGTGTTTGTGAAGTGCTGTACTCACAGCCCCCAGCATGATGCGAACAATGAGCCACCTGAAGGTCCACATGAGGACGAGGGAGGGGGGACAGCGGTGGGGGACCTGGGACAGAGTCCACACCGGACACAAGAAAATGGCCAGAAATCCTGTCTCCAACAGCTGGCTCTCCCACCCTGGAAAAAAAAAAGAATCATTCTTTTTTTTTTTCCTTCATGAACTCTGTCATGCTGCATTTAAAACAAACAATACTGAGAGGTTAACACACTTGTCAGTATTTACTTCAGCTCAACAAAAACGCCTCCTAACTGAGCTTCCCAGTGGAAAATTAAACGTCACCAGAAATGATGCAGTGTCAGAGAAAGATGTCAGGACTTGTTGTCTACTGTCCTCCCCAACGGACGGTTCAAGAGGGTAATGTGACGTGTGATTACAGGACGTTGCTGTGGGAATGTTTAAGAAAGTAGAAATGACATTGAAACCTCTCTTGTGCCTCTAATCCTCGTCTTCTTTAGGACGGGGAGGAAAAAAAGGAAGCCCTGGTGGAGTTCGGGTGAAGTTCACTTACCAAAGGAATACCTAGAGAGAGGAAAAGAGAAAGGATACCAAGACATAAGAACATTATTTAACATGATTGAATAGCTTGTATGAACTAGAACTGATTTTTCTTTGTTTGTTTGTTTTCCACAACTATAAAGCTGCTGTATGTGAAATCACAACAGTAGCAGCAGATGAATCAGCAGCAGCTGATTAACATTCATGTGTGTCATATCTGAGGTCTCTACTTATCAAGATTCCATATATGGCCTCTCAGGGCCAGTGGGACTAATTAGTGGCAGCCAGTACATGTCATTAAATCCTACACATGACTCTTTTTAATCTTCTGATGGTTTTTTTTTTTTCTGTGTGAAAAATGACCCAATAAGCTTTCAAATGCCTTAAAATGTCACCAAAAAAATACAAAGATGACTAATCAAAGGCAGCAAATCCTCACATTCAAGGCCAACTAGTCAATAACGATGACTACTACTACTAGTATCTAGTACCACTACTAACTACTCAGACTGACCTTTTGCACATCTCAGCTGCATATTGCACCACACATACACTTGTATTTTACAATAAACTATATCCATCTTTATTCGTCCACCAACATTCAACTATCATTGTATGCCATAATTATTCCATATTCTGAATATTTATATTATTTAACATATATTATATAATTAAAAGTATTAATTATATATATTATTTTATTACTTTTGATGCACTTGAGTGAATGTCTTCAAACATCACCTTTAAAATCAAAGTTAAATATTTAAAAAGGCAAATAAAGATTACTAGTATTAAACTGATGCAAGCAATAATAAGATACAAAAATTATTCATCTTTAAAGCCACTCCGTGTAGCAGAACTACTCCTGACCACACGGGGGCAGCATATCACAGAAAAAGCTGCGTCGGCCCCTGCTGTGGTACACAAGGAAGTCCATGTGTGTAGTGGGACGGCAGAGTCATACGCCCCCCTGTGGTTAGAAGTGGTACTGCCACGATGAGGGGCTTTAAAAAGCCTAAACGGCATAACGAATAAGACTATCCAGAGGATATTTATAAACAAAACACTGGATTACAAATGAGCATGGGAATGGGCTGGGAAATTAATCAAAACTGACATTCAGAACCAATAATCAATGTAATCTTGCTCATGTCCATTATTTCTCTTCTTTGAAATATTCATTAAATGACCGTATATACTGAAAATGTGTCAATTATTTTAAAATCAAAGATATGCACTCTTATTAGAAAAATATCCCTTTCTTTTAGGCAAGAAATAAAACGTTCGTAAAGTAACCGCTCAATAATTGAAAATGAAGTAACTTGTTCAGTCCATCGTGGTACTGATTTAAGGTCGTATCGCTCAGCCCTACCATGGGAAGACAATCTGAAATGGGGAAACAGTTTTTTTTTCTTCTCAATCTAGCAGAGTTGCTGTAACGTTCGTTATTCTGGTTATTCCGCGGTTACGAATGACACTGACTTTGTGTTTAAGCTAAAATCAAGTAGTAAGTATCGGGCTCATCGTTGTCACAGTATCAACACAATAAGGGAGAAAACATCTGTTAAGGAGGCCAACATTCATCTGCAGTTTTCCCAAGATGCACATTAAATGAGTCAAACCTGCGAGGCTTGATCTGAGGGAGTGTAGAGCAAGATTTACAGGGCACAAAAAAACAGCAGGCCATTTAAAAACATCTGGTATCGTCGTAAGAACAACCTCAGAAAATAATCCGGCCGATCCACGCGTTCACCCCACACTCACCACAGCTGTCCCACGTTGACCAAAGAGTGGTACAGCACCCACAGCGTGAACATGATCACCATGTTGGCCATTCCTGTCACCAGCACGAACATCGACAAGGCCATCCCCGCCAGGGCGATGCCATCCAGGTTGGCGTCCATGTGGTTCCAGTCCAGGAACCAGAGGATGGAGGGGGTGTAGGCCAGGGCCGCTGTTCCAATCTTCCCTCCAACGTAGCGCTTGACACTGTTGAGGTAGCTCTTGCAGGGCATCAGGCCATGTTCTCCTATCAGCTGCTTGTTCTGGTTGTAAGCAACACTAAAGGCAACAACTAGAAAACAGGAGACAGAAGGGAATGAAGCTGTAGCTTAGATCACAGTAAAAGTACTGTAAACATGTTCAATGTATTTTTCTTCTGTAAGATCCATAAGCACATACAATCCAAAAAAACAAAGGCAGTTAAAGTGTTTTTTGTTCTGTGCTGCTTCAATATTCTTAGATTAAGTGTTTCCACTTGTTTCAATGGTATACTGAAAATAATTTGTAATTATTCCATGAGCTTCAAGGATGCGTCCCCAGGCTGTGGCAGAAGTGCGACTGGTCTTGTAGTGGGTTGATCTACCGCTAAAATCATTTTCAAAACTTTTTGGAGGGGGCTTCAAGTTCCCCTGTGTGGCTTTAAATGGGTGCGCCCTTTCTCTTGAACACAATATAGCATTGGGTGGGTTGATAAAATCTGGGCTGCTTTTCACAACTTCTTTTTGGTTTTTAGAAAATATTCAGGAGAAAGTATTGACAAAACAGTAGGAGAAAAGCAGAAACTTGCATATTTCAATATACCGCTGTCCTTTCGCTCACATTATCTTGTCTATTTTGAAATCAGAGAACCTACTGAACTCGACTGCCCTCTTTATTAGGAGCCTGATTGTGTTATATTTTTTCTTTGACCTATTTATTGCTGTTGTGAAGCTTTGTGTGTTTACAATGCGCTCTTTTCAACATTAGTTTATGGAGAAGTTGTGATTTGGGCTGTTTTCTTTATTGAGTTGCACAGGTTTTACATTTTGTTTGGGCTGGAAACTGTCAGTCAGATCTGGCAACCCTGTATGTGGCCCTGCAATGGACTGGCGTCCTTGAGCATTGTTTCAACATCACAGCAGCTTCGTTACTGACCATGTCCATCCCTTTCTGACCACAGTCTACTTATCCTCTTATGGCTACTCCCAGCAGGATTATGCACCATGTCACAAAGCTCAAATCAATGACTTAACTTTACTTCAATGACCTCACCTGTCACCACACCTCAATCCAACAGAGCATCTGTGGGTCGTGCAGCCAACAAACCTGAATCAACTGCATGAATCAGGACCAATAAATAATAATAATAACAATAATAATAATAATAATAATAATACCCCGTGACCCTGCACAGGACACAGCGGGTATAGATAATGGATGGATGGATATTTCCAACTTTCTAACCAAACTACTTCAGACACACTGAAACACACCTGCAGGTACTTTACTGCTGACTAGTCACTGTCTAGTTTTTACTGTCAACATATGTTTACACCAGTTTCCAAATACAGGTAATTCCAGCAGCCAACTATAACAGACATTCAACACTTACTGTTCGACTAAAAGTAAAATCCACTTGAAGCTGCACAGGGGTCTGAAAAAGCCTTTTAAACAGCCGCACGCACTGTTAATAACCGTGTAACTGACACACTCACAGTAAATGAAGGCGACGGAGCGCAGCAGCACGATACGAGTGAGCCAGTACGTCCCTGGCTCCAACCTCCTCAGCGCCTTCTCTTTCTCTGCGTCTCCGCTGCTCTTTGCGGCATTTTCTGTGCTGTCCGGGACAGACTCCGTCTCCGTCCTCCTGCTGTCCACGCGTCTTTTCCTCACGAAGCTCTCTGCAGTCACGCCGCTGGCCGCCATGTTGACCAGCTATCGGGTCACGTGACAAAAACACAGACGGAAGCTCCAATGGCACGCGATATTATTATTATTATTATTATTATTATTATTATTATTATTATTATTATTATTATTATTAATGTTATTATTATTAGTCAT
The DNA here is from genome assembly GCA_037176975.1 of Arrhamphus sclerolepis. NCBI lineage: Eukaryota > Metazoa > Chordata > Actinopteri > Beloniformes > Hemiramphidae > Arrhamphus > Arrhamphus sclerolepis. Next base: position 4,955 of record JBAMYA010068648.1, read on the forward strand.
AAATACATATTATTTCAATTGTTCACTTAATTAGAAAAAATATTTTTGAAACAAAGTGGACCTATGAGTTTAACGCAACTTTTAAAAAAATAATAATTTCACAAATATAATCTTTTTTGCTCTCTGATATGATGTTTGTTTGTTTTAAAGACGGGAAATCCTAAATAAAAAACAAACAAACTGTATATTCACAACAGCAAACAATAATGAAGAAGAAGAAAGGAAAATCAATCAAATAGGGGTCTGTGATATGATTATATTGTCAGTTTTGAAGGCAAGTCGTGCATGGGCACATGTTTACACCCAAAACTGATTTCTTTTCTCTTTTTTCCAAGTGCAGATAACATTGTGTTCTGTAGCGAGAACAGGGAGCAGGTGGAGGAACATCTAGAGAGGTGGAGGTATGTACTGGAGCAAGACAGAATACATGTAGGCTATATGTGAATGAGAGAAACCCAAGAGGAACAGTGAGGCTACATGGAGCAGAGATGAAGAAGGTGGGGGATTTAAAGTATTTAGGGGTCAACAGTCCATAGCAATGGAGGTGTGATGTGTGATTAAAAAAAAAAAAAGTATCAGCAAGAATGAAAGGAAAAGACTTTGGTGAGACCAGCAATGTTAAATGCTTAAGAGACTGTAACACAGGAAAAGGAGGCAGCAGAGGTGAAAATGTTGAGGTTTTCTTTGGGAGTGATGAAGATGGATAGGATTAGGAATGGGGACATCAGTGAGACAGTAGATGTTAGATGTTTTGGAGAGAAAGTCAGAGAGGCCAGCCTGAAATGGTTTGGACATGTATACAGAGGAGGGATAGTGAATATAATGAGGTTTGAAGGCAGGAGGTCTAGAGGAAGACCAAAGATGACATTTAGGAATGTAGTGAAAGAGGGCTTGGAGTTAGTCCATATTATTTGTTTTTTTAGCCTTTGTTTTACCATGCAGAACATTAAAAACTAATTCTTATTTACAATGTTAGTGTGGGAAATGCCACACGCACATTTAGGATTAGGTGAAAGGGTAACATTAAAATTACATTAAACAGCATTGACATAAAATACAATTAACAATACACAAATAAAAATGGTATTTCGTAGATTGTGGTATAACATTTTCAAACGACATTAAAAATTTTCCTTTTTCTGGTGTTTTCAACAGCAGATGTACAGACTTCTATGCAGAAAACCAAGCCTTGCTTTGGCTTTAGATTGTTACATATTGGACGGTGCATTATCCAACCAAATTCTTTAATATTTGTAGACTATGATCTGTTGGTGATGGTTCCATCTGTTGTAGAGACGTGGTGTGAGAGGACAGGATGCAGAGGAGGCAAATGGTTGCTGTGGCGACTCCTGAAGAATGAAAGGAAAAGAAAAAGTTCTGTTTATACAAATCAGTTCCAGATATCCATCCAGCAGCAGGTTATAATACAATTTTGCCTCAAAGATAATCTGAAGTTCTGAAGTCTCACAGTGTCGGTCTCCTCCTGCTTTATGATGCCAAACTAGGAGGACCCCAAACTTTGGAGAAGCCAATAGGACACGATGGGTGGAGAGCAGACAGTTAATAAGAGTTGGACTATTAAACTGAGCAAGAGGTTGTGGAGGAGAGTGTAAAAGGGAATGGCACGTCGAAAAGAAGAAATCTCACTAAAAGATTTCACTTTCTCTTCTTGGATATACAATCTGAGCTGTGCGCCTTAATGCGCTTGGAGAGCGCCAAACGCCAATTCCGTCCACTTTGGCACCAACAATGACGGACGAAAACAAGTCTTTTAACGAACATCCATGCAGTCCAGAGGGCAGCGGGGGCTCGGTGTCTCAGCACAGCTCGGACTCGGAGTCTCGGACCTCTCCCGCTGGCTCCGAAACAAATGAAGCGGCGCGTCCGCAGGGAGTGACGCGAGAACCGCAGAGCCGCCAGGAGGAAGAGCGCTTCCCGGCTTGCATCCGCGACGCGGTTTCGCAGGTGCTGAAAGGTTACGACTGGTCACTGGTGCCCATGCCGATCCAGGAGGAGAGACAGAAGAGTAAGCCGCACGTGAAGCGGCCGATGAACGCGTTCATGGTGTGGGCGCAGGCGGCGCGCAGGAAGCTGGCCGATCAGTATCCCCATCTTCATAACGCTGAGCTCAGCAAGACCCTGGGCAAACTGTGGAGGTGAGAAGATATGAATCAGAACGCATTTTTGCACTCCTTTGTTCATAAATACAACGATATAATTAAATTTTAATTGCAAGTGGCCAAGATCCAACAGGGTGCTCAAAACAACTGATGCAGGCGATAGAAAATTGAAAAATATAAGCCTCAAACTCAGAAACTGGGTCTCTAAACTCGCAAAACTGCAAAGACTGAATGTGTCTTTAGAATATTGCAAATTTGAAGGAGACAATTTGATAAACTACGACTTTATAAACTTTCAAATTTGCAAGAGGTTAAAATTGTGACCTCACAAACGTGCAAATTTGACAAAGACTCAGAAATCTTGACTTTATAAACTTCCAAATTTAGAATAGAAAATGGCACATTCAGGAAATGACACTTGGTTGGTTGACGCATTAATAAACTATGACAATTATTTTATTGGGTTAACTTGTTTTTCCATTTTTATTTATTTATTTATTTTTTGTGCTTTGAACGTCCTACTCTCAGAATCTGAACACAAACAGACAACTATGGTTCTATTTATCAGTCTTTCAGTCAAGATAAAAATAAATAAAAACAGGCTCCCAGCTTGTCCCGCCCTCCTGCCTTCCTCATCCAATCAGATGCCTGCTTTCGTCCTCTACACATTCACTGCATCTCATTCAGCCAGAAACCATAGAACCTTTTAACAATAGTTCAAAATCACCACAACAGGTGCAGGGTTGCTACACTATTAGTCAGCGGTGTTTCTATTATTTCAAGTAAACTTATTTCAGTTGTCAGCAGAAAAACAATCTTAATCCATCTCCAGCTCTCAGAGGAGGCTGATGGTGAGAGAGAGTTAGAGGCAGGTGTATAAACTTCATGACAAACCGATTTAAAATCACGATCTGAAATAGGTTTAAAGTATTACAGCAGTATTGTCACCACTGCTTGACACAAAGGCACGTTCTGTTAGTAGTAAAACTAAATCAGAAAAGAAGAAAAAAATTCAAGTAAAATGCACCTCTAAAGTCACTGTTATTGATAAATTGTGTCAAAATAATGTCAGCCATAGCAGTGGGTGTAAAAGCAGGCTGATGCATATTTGAACTAGTTGAATGAAGACTTATTATTGAATCTGTCTCTGAAATGGTCTTTGAATTAAACATTTACTTTCAAGTAAAAGTATGTCCAACAACCCATTAAAATGCACCAGAATGAAGGAAATGGCATCTACTTCGGCCCATCAAGGTGTCTTTCCCATATTTCGAATGCTTCAGATGCCAAAGCTTCTTCAGAAAAAAAAGATTCATAAAGGATGACGTGCTGTTGCTCTGAATTTACCTATTAGAATATTATGAGTGGCTCTGGCTAACTTTTTCAAAAAGAATCCAGATAAAACATTAATGTCCTGGAATGCGCAAAACATATTTACTTTAATATTTGATTTGATTATGTAAATGTTTAAGTTGTGATCTGTGTAATGGGCATACTGCTGCACCTTGTTTGTGTAAAGCGGATGCAAAGCAAATGTAATAGCACTTTTGTTGCTATAGCATCACTTTTTAAAAATAAAGTTTGTAATATGCTACTTTTGATTTCTTTTATTCTCTCTTTGTTAATAAAATGTTGATGCACAACTGTCAGTTAATATTATAGTGCTAAAATCTAATTATGTCATGAGAACATGCTTGTTAGCGGTTTTTGCACTTCCACGTGTCCTTTAACTCCTTCCTCCGTTAGGCTTCTCTCTGAACCAGAGAGACGTCCCTTCGTTGAGGAGGCTGAGAGGCTGCGACTCCAGCACAAGAAAGACTATCCTGACTACAAGTACCAGCCTCGGAGGCACAAGGGTGCCAAACCAGGACAAGTGGACGGCAAACCTGGACTGGTCCAGCAGCAGCAGGGCTTTCCAGCTGGAGCAGTGGAGGCACATCACTGTTACCATCCGGACAGGCCAGGTGAAGAGATTGTGTCCTCTGTAGATTATTATGTGGAGTTCATATCTGTAATGTATTATTGAAAGGGAAAACAATAAGAATGGGGAAAAAAGCTAATCGTGTTGTTGTCATAGGTCAGCCTCATGGTCCTCCAACGCCTCCTACTACCCCTAAAATTGATCTGCACATGGGGAGCAAACATGAGTGCCGCCGGCCTGTGGACGCCAGCAGCTTTGCTCTTCTTCCTTCCCGTCAGAACATCGACTTCAGTAATGTGGACATCTCAGTGCTCAGCACCGACGTCCTGAGCACCGCGGATGGCTTCGACGTCCGTGAGTTCGACCAGTACCTACCTCCAAACAGCCACGCCGCCACTCTCTTAACCCCATCGGAAACCAGCAGCCCTTTGGGATCTTTTGCCTCGCACATTACCTGCACACATGCTGGGGTTTCCACGGCAACACCACCACCTTCTTCCAGTCTGAACACCCAACAGCTACATGAAGATGGCGTCCAAAACCTTCAGATCAAAACTGAGCAGATGAGCCCAGATCATTGCAACTCACCTTCCTCCTCTTCCTCCACCCCTCCTTCACCATCACATGAGACTTCCCTGAGCTCAGGCGCCTACCCCTCCTCCTCCAACTCTTCCTCCGCGACTCCTGCTCATCACTCAGACTTCGGTGACCTCCGGGGCTCCAGCTCGTACGGTGCGTTTTCCGCTTGCCCCGCCGGCCTGTATCAATACCCGTACTTTCACTCAGCTCACAGGTCTTACGCCACGCCAATCATCAGCAGCCTGGCCTTACCACAACGCCCACACAGTCCTCCCCCAGGCTGGGAGCAGCCTGTATACACCACACTCACCAGGCCTTGAATGGGACAGACAGTGTGGAATAGAGGAAGAACTGCAACACTGTGACAGGAAGCATTGAGCAGCAAGTTGAAGCTGACTTGGATTTCACAAGAACAGTGCTGATCATTTTAGGGCCATGCTGTCGAGCCGCCTCTGCATTTATAAAGGAAGAAGAAACTGGAAAGGATCAACAAGGATAATGTTTTTTTTTGTTGTTACATCATTCATATTTTTGGAAAAAAAAAGAAAAGACAGAAATCCCACAAGCACAAGTTGAGTTTATGGCAATTAAAGGTAGGGTAAGCAATTCTACGTGATTTATAACCACAATCAGTGAGCATCTCCTCATTATTGCTTGCTGCCCACCTCATGAGGTGGCCACCCAAACCATAACAAACATCGATCCAGCCAGTAGATTTAGGAGGGGCGCTTGGGAAAGAAAATGATTAGGTGTTTTTTTCTTCTCTTGGGGAGCACTAGAAGGATAGAGGTGCTAACTCGCTACATTTTGTTGATGTTTTGTTTCAGACATCAACAGACTTGACATCATGCAGAAATCTCTTACCCTACCTTTAAACGTTCCAAACATCACACCCTAATGAAATTTTGGGACCAAAACTTTCCACAATTTTCATTTTTATAACACATTTTCTACAAACGTCCGCACAGTTTCTGATCATCTGTACATTTTTAATCCACACCGAGTCCACTATTAAAAAGCATGAAGCTTGTTTCCGTGGGGAGTTTTAATATCCACACCAACATTTTCCATCATATTTGTACCAGCTAGCATCATCCACTGGGACATTGTTTAAACGGTATGAAGCACTACTTCTCATTATAGTTCTGGACAGTTGTTTTGTGTTTTAACATTGAAGACAAGTGTTTACCTTCAAAAAAAAAAAAATTAATGATTTCATAACTGGTCTTCAGGTCAGTACTGTATGAAAAATAGATTCAAAACAACTCCTAAGAAACCAAGAGGTGACATCACAGAGGGCTTGTCCAGTTCTCTTTATATCGCATGTGCTTCTTAAAAGTGAAAGTGAAGTAAAAACCATGAGACTTGACATGGTTTCAAATGCATCCCACTACTCCACCTTCGACACTTTTATACGCTGTTATAATTAAGATTACCTCTTTCTAATTATCCTTGGCGTGATCGAAACATCTGTGGTTTTAGGCGCTCATTTCATGGCTCAGTCTGCCACTTAGGGCTGTGTTTTCTGGGTTGTTTCACTTCAGCAGCTGTCCCGACCATGTTTCCTGGGATTAACTCATTTCATGGTCCCAGCTCTGGTTGTGCTGTCAACCAGTGGCAGGGCTGGATTTCAGCACAGCTGGACCATGTGTTCCAGAGGCACATGATTCATTAACCTGTAACCTAGTATAAAATGATACCTTTTAACCCCCCCATACTCCAAGTCTGAGGTTATACTGTATATCTCATACCCAGGACAAAATATTAAGTAACGAGGTGGGTTTTCCATTATTAGATGTGTGATACACATTGTAGTGGCAAACTGAGCGTATTATCACAGTGTGAGCAAATGTCCCACCTGTTTTTTTTTAGACATTTCCTGTGTGGGTGAAACCTGGCGGCAACAGCTCAGAGGCTCACTTTCAGCATTTTACCATGACAACCTAGTTGCCAGCGACAACAAGACAGGAGACACATTTATTTAGCCACACGTCTGTAAGACCCCGGAGCCGGTCTGTGGGAGTTTGTGTCAGAGTGGTGAGATCATCAGGTGACATGTACGCCAGCAGCCTGAGCTGAGCACATGCCAGACACCTCCTAGAAGACGGTGCCAGTGAGCACTGCAGTATGGAAAAGCTGGTATCCCCTCTTTTAATCCAGATCTGAGTGCATCTTTGGAACATTTTTACTTAGTTAACCTGTTAACCGAGCCAATACCGAATCACAAGTCTTGTGTACCCATTTTGCTGGTCTCAAGCTTGGACAAGTATGTGGAACACGGGGATCTACTGGCGGGACCTCTATAAGGCAAAAACTGAAAGATGTCGCTTGCTATTTTAGAAGACGAAGATACTCCATCACACTCATACGTCAGGACCATCTCAGGCAGGCTGTAGTATTGGTCATGAAGAGTCCAGAATTTAAGAAGTGTGACAAAATCATAGAGGACCTATTTCGCCTCACATCAAGAAGATTTTGTGGTTTCAACTTCAGCTGGGCTCTTTTACTGTGGGGTATTAACGGCTGTCTCAGCCCCCCCCCTGCTGAATGTGGGCATGTGTGATTGTTTGTCTGTTAGTCCTGTGAAGGACAGACTTGCTCCAACCACCCTTCTTGTCTGGTGACAGCTGGGATGGTTTGGGTTCCAGCTCCTGGTGGTCCCAGTCTGGATTAAATGGCTCTAGAGGAGGAATAGACGGACTGGTGTGTGACGTAGTTGCACTCAAACAATAAAAGTCTTTCCAAAATGTCATGCTATTTATCATATTTGTCAGCTGCCTGTATAAAAAAAAAAGTTTAGTAATTTCATACAGGGGGCAGCACAGTGGCTTGGTGGTCAGCACTGCTGCCTCACAGCAAGAAGGTTCCTGGTTCAAGCCTCCACAGGGGCCTTTCTGTGTGGAATTTGCATGTTGCTTGCGTGGGTTCTCACCAGGTACTCTGGCTTCCTCCCACAGTCCAAAGACATGCTCCTTAGGTTGATTGGTGTTCCTAAAATTGTCTCTAGGTGTCAGTGAGTGAGTGAGTGAATGGTTGTCTGTCTACATGTGGCCCTGCAATGGACTGGTGACCTGTCCAGGGTGGACCCCTGCCTTTTGCCTGAAGTGAGCTGGGATAGGCTCCAGCAGACCCCCGTGACCCTGCACAGGAAATAACAGGTATAGATGATGGATGGATGGATATCTAAAAGATACCTTTCTTGTTTCTGATGTTCCAGTTTTTATGATATCCTCTCAAGTTGAATCCTGTATTTAGTACAATGCTTTTATGTTTTAATCTTCCTACACTTTAATGCACCAATATATATGTAACACACATACCTTATTGTATTCAATTTATTTTATTGCCAATGTATCTTTTGTTTTGAAAAAAAAATGTTAAAAGCTGAACAGTTGGCTGCTTTTGGTGTAGCCTATCACAAACCTGGCAACCCAGAGCAGCCCAAAGACATCTGGGACTTGAAATTCAATCTGTCTGGAAATACATTACCCAGCATTCCTAGGTGAAGTCTTCCTATTTTTTCCATTTTAGTTACAATTAACAAACATCAAAACGGTAGACTACCACCACCATGTGGTGTGGAGAGAGAATGAAGATGACTTCTAATTTAAAAAAAAAAAACAATGTCTACCAAGACAAATTTAAGTTGAGTACACATGGCGTACTGGCTAGAGAACTGGGCTGGCAACCAGAGGGTTGCTGGCTCAATCCCTGGCCGGCACCAATGATGTGCAGGGGAGTGTCTGAACAGGTGCCTCCCCACGTCCACATCCATGGATGAGGTGAAACCCCCACCTGCTTCCCAGGCGCAGCCCACCACTCTGGGTCCAGCAGCCCAGATGGGTCAAATGCGGAGAAAGAATTTCCCCACAGGGATTAACAATAGTACATCAAAATAAAAATAAAAAACACAAAGCAAGAGTTCATCACTCTTGTCATAGCAAATCATAGCATGTTGATGGCACACCGATGTTAGTTTTATTCTATTTTGACAAAATGTTTGATGTTGATTAGTAACATTGATGTCATCAAAGTAAATCTATATCTGATAATTTTATGACTACACTTTGAAGTTTACTGTTGATGATTGTGCAATTATGTTTTTTAAACAACAAAAAAGAAGTGGCAGTGGGAAATACGAAGACCAAGATTTATGCCCATCCCGTTTTTTGCAGTTTGGTTTGCTGTAGAGCTCCCCCCAGTGGATGAATAAAGCTGACCATCCAAATTAATTTGCTGTGCTAGACTGATCTTGCCATTGGCTCTTCTGTTAGCGTTGACAGCTTTGTCCTGCCTCTTTGCAACATGACACCGCTCAGTTCTTGGGAAAACGGGCTTCAGACGCTCAATGCACAAATCTATGGGTCACATGAGGGCTGTGCGATATACATGGTATGACAGTAGAAACAGTATAAATTTGGCCATGGTAGAGATTTATGCTCTGCTGTCATACCGTTGACAATGTCATCGCACCTGCCTCTGTGTGAAAGTGGCGGCAAACACAGATATGGCTGAGGAGGAGCTAGTCAAAAAGAAAAACAAACGGTGCTACATCCGTAATTTCGACATGGTTCACGTTTAAAAAGTCAGATGTTGAGCAGAAAAATGTCATCTGCAAAGTGTGTGGAGTAACTGTAACTGTGAACAAAGGTAAAACGAGAAATTTATTTCACCATTTGAAATCAAAATGTGCTCAAGTATTCAGAGAGCCAGAGGCTGCGCTCAGCTCAATCACCAGCTCAGTCTACAACAGCGCAGTAGATGTGTACTTGAAGTTGTAACAGCCAGCTCTACAGACAGTGTTACCATTTAGCGCCATTAGGTGGCGCCTCCCTTTGTTTTAGTGTTTTGTTCCACTCTGGGACTTTTTCTCCTTTTCCTTTACTTTTAGTAATGAGGACTGCTGGTGCAGGCTACATGCCAAAACGTCTACCGCTGAACTTCATGTATGGAATGCCGTGAGACCTGGCGTTGTATGGTCTATATTATCGCTGCGAATAAACACACAGTGAGTCCCTCAGCCTTGTCTCCTGTGTCGTTGTCGGTCCTGCACTGGAGTTAGGTTTAACGTTCAGTGGCTAGGCCTTGCACCAACACCATGTTACACACTGCAATAAACACATTAGTGTAGTGCCATTATTGTTGTGACTTAAATGATCCTTTCACGCCCCTTATAACAAATGTTTGTCCACTTTTTCTCGTGGCCATCAATGGTGTGTCCACATAAAAAGAACCAACATCCACCTGACAGTAACATTTGACAAATGTCATCTTATTGGTGAGACTTTCTGCAAGGCTGCGCTTTTGCAAGATCAGTATATCCACAGGGGAATGCTCCCAAGATATGGATCTTGCCTTTTGGACTGTGCAACTGCTTTCTTTTACAAGAGAACGAGTGGGTTTTAATTTTCTAAAAGCAAACATCCCGTCACACAATCAAAACTGGTATTGACATCTATATAATTTCAAAAGATTTGTCTGGTAAAATTATTAAAAACCGTAATTAAACATCTAGTCTCTTGTGTTACTTCCAAAAATCCACACATTCTGAAAAGATTTTTGATAAGAGCTTTTGTATTTGGTTTTAGGGACACTCTCAAGCATTAACCTCCACTTTTGTTTGCACCAGTCTGATGGCAAAGAAACTCACAAAGCTATCTTTGTTTCATTAAAACACAAAATGGCACACAGATGATTCACTACTCTTCGAAATTACACCCTCTTATTTATTTATTTTTTTTCATTTCGTCACTTTTGTCCTTGACAAGCTCTAAGTTTTTAACATGATTTATCCGTCTTTAGTGGGAGATGAAAACATGCTTTGGTCGCATATTGTAATCTTGTTCTTGTTCCCCATCATACCTTTTCTTTGCCCACACTGCAATGCCTTCTGCTGTACTGATATTGATTTGAATGTTTTTGTTTTTTTGTTTTATTTATTTATTTTTTTGCACAATATTAAGTATGTAAAATCCATGAGCAGTTTCCAGATCTGGGAAAGATTTGCATATAGCAGACTGTTAATGAAAGTCAACTTAAAATTTAATGAATGCAGAACATGCAACAAGAATTTTTTTTAAAGCCACTGTATCTTACAACACCACATGGGACCACATGGGACAACATGGGGAGCATATAGATCTCCTTTGAGCGAAAAGGGGTCACTGATAATTCTGTGCTAATGAGCGGGAACTATACAGGACATATTGTAATACCATTATGTCCCACTAGAGGTGCAATAGTCTAAAGGTTTATAAGTATGGAGGGCCAGGAGTGTCACTCAAAAGGAACTAGAATAATTTAGTAATTGTGTATTTAAAATGAGTATTATTAAATTGGATTTCAAATTTGTTAAGAAATACTTAAATATATATAGTTACATAGTTACAATGTAAAGAGTTCTTATTGAAGATTTTATTTTCAGTTTTAAAAAATGAATTGTGTTATTAATAATAAATTCATCATTTAATAAAATATTTTTGAAAATGCATTTTCAAATTGAGAAATAAACAACCAAATTTGAAAATTCATTTAGGAATTCATTTTCTAATTGAGAATTTAAAAGAGTAATAACCAAATTCCATTTCTGTTTTCTTTTCCCCGCTGCATTTTCTAATCCTTTCAGAAATAGCTTTTTCTAAATCTACTACCTTGTGCATTTACTGCATCCTACTACTTTTTCAATGGCACTTTTGGCCTTCAGCAAAAAAAAAAAAAAGCGGATTAAACAATGAAAATCCAAGTCCCTGATTGCAACAAAGCTCTGATTGGTCACAGAGCCATACATGACCATTTCTTGCTTGTTTCCAATGACTGTACTTATGTTGCATCATTGCGTATTTGTAAAATCATGAGAAAAAAAAAATAATGAGTAGATTTGAAAACTGGAGGATGGAGGAATCCACGTTTAATAACCTAGGGTGACAATACATCTTTTTTTTAACCGTAAAATCACGTCTAGGGATCTTATAAAATCCATGTGTAAATGATATAAGAACAATATTTGGAATTTTGGGGGTTAAGATAGATGCCACCTGGTCATGTTTTGCATCATACCTGAAGCTGTTTATTAGGAGAAACAGGGTAACAACAGAATGTGGAACATAAATGTATAGACAGCTATTGTTGGTGAGTTGAATAAAGTAATAATAATAAAAAAGGACACATGACAGTAATTTGTCATCTCTATTTTTTGGACAAAGCCAAATTCAGACAATGAAAATTGTTCATTTGAAAAAACAGAAAAGTGTCACTTCTGACCAAATAGATTATTTTATATATAATATTTTTCATGGACACAAAAAATATTTTATACTTTTTCTGTATTTTGTTAAGTGTGAAATTCATTGAATGCTCGTGTTCACATGTATTGCTGCTCCTTTAAATAGAAAGACCAAAAAATACATAGTCATTCAGAATTTTCACCATCTTAGTTATTTGTTTTTGCAAATGAACTCTTTCAAATATTGAGATAATTGATGGCCTTTTCACAGACATAATATTTATTGGACATGATCAATAATTATAGATTGTGTAAGAGGAACTGGAGAAAACTCTGACATCACCAACAGGTTTTCTGAATAATGCTTTTGAAGCATCTTTTAATCTTATGCTGATTGCCAGAATGTTGCAGATAAGCAGAACAAGAACCCAGATAGAACTTGGATCTTGATCACAGCAAGTTTAGCTTGACTGGTTTAGCTTCCACTAGTCCACTATTAATATTGTTTTGCATTCATTCTGAATGAATCTGTCCAATCATCCTCATTTCAAGTCTCACTACTGGAATGTTTTTTGTTTTGTTTTTCTTTTTTTTCTTTTTTTTTAACATTTTTGTAAATATGTTTATTTCTCCCACAAAGGTAGACATTTTAACAGGGGTTCAAAGGAGATTCACTCAGTTTTGGAATCAAAAGTGAAGGTTAGTTGTTGCCTCTGGACAGCATTTACTGATTCACCACCAACCATTTCTGTCATCATATTCATCTTAAAATATATTTTCATGTCTGTGTTCCTTCCGTTTTTAACCCACAGTACTGAATAACCACCCATTGTCCATCATGCTGACAATGACTGAATATAATTTGCCTAAAAGCAGTTTCCTCTTCAGGTATCTCTTAATGCAAAATCGTACTTACCACAGATTGTGTTATGAAGGTCAGATTATGAAGAAACAGTAAATCTAAAATAGAATCTAAAATAGAAAATGGGTTTGGTTTCATAAATTATTCCTGAATTGAACTTAACTCATATATATACATATGTAGATAGATAGACCGATATTATTTTCTCTGGCAAATCTTTTTCTGTCTAAATGCATCATTTCATCAGCTGGTGCCTTCTCTCATGAGTGAAGCTTAAACAATAGGATTAATATTAACCACTCTGCAGCCACTGATGGTGCGATTAAGGATTATTAGTTATGAATAAGCCAAATTTACTACTCGCATGAATCATCTCACGCTGATAACTTTGGTTCCACAAGGATGAATAACTGGAAGGGAATGGAAAAGGAATGTTTGAAAGGGATGAAACATTCACTGAAATAAGTCTGAGGAGGGTGGCAGATGTCGACCTAACAATACTCTGTAATTTTAGAAAGAAGAGTAAATCTCCCAATCATACAGAATTTATGAATGGAATTCAGAATTTTAATGCCCAGCGGAAATGATTTGATTTGCATATTCTGAAAGTGAAAATTGCACTTATTTATCCTTTAGTAGGGTTGATTATTGTAACAGCATCTTTGCAGGTCTGCCAAAAAAAAATCTGACAACTGCAGCTCATTCAGAACTCTGCTGCTCGAGTCCTCACAAAGACCAAAAAGGTGGATCACATCAGTCCAGTTCTGACATCTTTACACTGGCTGCCTGTCCATCAGAGGATAGACGTTCTGATGCTGGTCTATAAAGCTCTGAATGGTTTAGGACCAAAATACATCAGTGATCAACTGACCCAGTATGAACCTACCAGACCCCTCAGATCATCTGGGTCTGGTCTTTTATCAGTTCCCAGAGTCAGAACCAGACATGGAGAAGCTGTGTTCAGCTTCTATACTCTATATATCTGGAACAAACTCCCAGAAAGCTTCAGATCAGCTGAAACACTCAGTTTATTTAAAGACCCACCTGATCTCAGCTGCATTTAATTGAAGTTCTAAATCTGCAGTTATTTTAAGCCTGAATTTTAGAAACTAAAACAAAACAGTTTAAGTGCTGTTTTGTTGATTTTTTTTCCCCTTTCTATTCTCCTTTGTTTTTAAATTTAAAATCATGCTTTTTATTCTTTTTTTTTATGCACTCCTTGTTTCTAATTGAATTAATTAATGAATATTTTTGTCTTTTATGGAATGATTTTGTTTGCCTTTTGTGATTTTATGTAGCTCTAAAGCACGTTGAATTGCCTTGTGTATGAATTGTGCTGTACAAATAAACTTGCCTTGCCTTATTTATAAGATTTGTTGTCAAGTTTTGTGGTGTTAAAAAGGAATCTAAAGCAGTAAAATGCGGTCTTTCTTGAACAAAAAATAAATAAATAAATAAAGAACAGCATGCGATGACATCATTAATACTAGAATCTAGGTGTGATTTCTGTTCAGATGACCATAATACAGAATGATTGTTTTTTCCTCTATGTTTTGAAATATTAATTAAAAACCATGTACTGCTGGTCCTGTTTCTGTTTTTTTCTCTCTCTCTCTGTCTCTGCCTGGTTCTTTCTGCTTTTTTTCTGTTGCATCAGGTGTCCAACAGCTGATAACACAGACATTTTGCTGAATTCTAATACAGTCAAATTGTTCGCATTTCAAGTGCCGCTACAGTTAAAAAAAATAAAAAAAGACAGGCATACATATTTATTAGGTTTGGGATTGGATAAAATGGCAAACAAAACTGATGATATACTCTATTGAATCTACAACCACAGAACGCTCTGACACTGGCATTTTATATCCCACAGTGTTACTATGACATGATGGAGGTCTCACTATCCTGCAGAATGTAGCCTAATGTTCAGCCAGCTGTGACAGGGACTAATGTGAGATTTCTCTTACATTCAACTCCCCTTGGAAGAGACAGCCTCATGAGGAAGTTGTGCAGCTGAGTGGGTGTGTAAATCAAACAGCTGAAATGACAGGAAAGCAATTCACTTCAACTTTGCTGCTGCTTTCTATGAACAAGTGCCTAAATAACATTTGATGTATAATGTAAAACTAATGCAAGCTTGACAAGGAAGCTACATGAATGCTGAAGGAAACTTTTACCGTCACCTCCCCAGGTTGCTCTCTAATTTTGATACATGGCCGAGGGGCTGACTTTACTCACCGTAGATTCACACATACACATTGTGTGCATTGTCTGCATCGGTCTCCGTAGACTTTGCCTAAATGAATTGCATAGCCAATGAAATCATATGTGGGGGCTGATCTACAGCGACTCGTATCCATCTATAGTTTACTATTATTACTGCTCAATTGTCATATATGTTGTTTTTTATGATCTAAGTTTGTTGTCACACACAGATGACGTCTCAGTAATAAAGCTTGAGAAGACAGTGGCAGAGACAGTATGTGAATCTGGTATAACTGCGTTTGTGTGGCTGTGGACAGTTTTGATGTGTTGCTGGCAAACGAGTCGACTCCAGCCGATGCTTTTAAATGTAGTCGATGTAGCAAATCAGAAGAGCCAAAGCTTGTAGAATGAGTGTCATAGTCTGCCAGCAGCCTTCCTGATCTTTTTTCCCTTTTGGTCTGGGCGGAGCCTTGGATCTCCACCGGCACACCTTAGGCTTATTCTGTCATCACCACCACACTATAAAGTCTTGGACCTCCAGGCACTGATTACCGGATCGTCTGTGTTACCATGCGGTAGCTATGCTAAAGGCCATGTGGTATGTTGACACATTTTGAAAATTAAGGAATAAACAATAAATATACTGTCTAGAATAAACTGAGGTACGCAAACTAGTAAGGAACTGTAATGTGTAGCCATGGCATGGGCTTCTGTGAGGTCATTCCCCACAAGTACAATGTCACAAAGGTAATAAAAACCAAGAAACTACTTACAGCAAGGCATTCTCTAAGGAATACTACTGAGAATACTTAAATCCAGCAGCCACCTAATATGCAACAACATACTGTCATCCAGCTTTGTGTGGCCAAGATTTTTCCTGAGTGAAGTCTGACTTAGCTTTTTGAAGCGCAGGCTAACCAGCAGCATATAGATTTCAGAGCAGAGGTGAGCAGGTGAAGAGCTGTGGTAACAGCTGTCCTAATTTATTAAAGAGTGAGCAGATAAGCACTTCATAGGTCAACCCCATCTCAGCAGAGGCTCTATAGCTTTGGCAAGCACCAATGCTCCATCCATGGTTGAAGCTGGGACTGCATATCTCAGAGTTTTGTGATGTCATCAGTGAATGCAGCACATCAGAACTTTTGCCAGATTCTTGTGCGACAGGAGATAATTGAAAAGCTCCTCCCAGTTGGGACTAGATGAAACTCAAGTTTTCAAGGGACAGAGGTCTTCCTGAATGTGATACGTGGGCTAGTGGAGCAGCATGACTGCCCATTAAGCTACACACATGGACTGTATGAGCTGCAGGGTCTGGAATAAACCTACCAAACAACTGAGGCGGTAAATTCACATAATCAAAGATGGTTAGAGACACTGTGACCCCAGAGACATGGGACAAAGCTTTTGTATGTTTTTTTTGTTTGTTTTGTTTTGTTTTGTTGTGTTGTGTTTATTGACCAGTGGTAAGATTGGTATTTGGGCACTGGATTTCTTGTTTTTTTTTTTTCCCTTTAATAAACCAGTGTGTGCATGAGTATAATTGGAATAAATCAGTAGAGGTGCATCTGAGAATCTTATTTTGCTTAGTTGCCTGCCTCAACTAGCCCATATGAGGTAAAATTATACAAATCTATTGGACATTTAATCACATCATTTAATAATAGCATTAATAATAGCATAATCCAACTGGTTAGAATAGAACAATTAATGAAAATAAATTTGACAGAGCCATTGGTGGAATATACCTGAAAACAATCTGCATTGTTTCAAATGTCTTAGTCCACAGGTAGTTTTATCAAAGACACATATGAACAGGATGGAAATATTTATTTCACACGGAAACATGAGTCATGCCAACATCTCTCACCTACATACTTCTGAACCTCTCATTGAAAATAAATGTGTTTCTCTCCCACATCAGATTCCTTGAATGCTTTATTCTGTGCTAAAATTTTGTCATTTTCAAGCACTCATTAATGATTCATTCATGCTGTATTGTGGCTTTTGTGGTTAAATTTATGAAAATGAGAAGTGAAAGACAAACGATAGAGTAGACCCAAGGGTCCAGACCAAAACAAGATGAAAAAATGTATCTTAAAGTCAAACTTGATATAATAAAGTAAAGAAAAGAAAAATTGGTACAGTATAAATCAATACCACAGTCATTCCACTGACTCTGTGGTGAGTGTTGACAACTTTGAGATTCTATGTTCCAATGGTTTATTGAAATGTTGAAATTAAAACACTTGTTTCTGGCAACATGGATTTAGTGAAATCATTTTAAAAACTGAGTACTACAAGTAAAAGACAGAATTTAAAATAAAAAAAAGGAAGAAAAACTTTGTCAAGATGTGATAAATGAGATGAGACTGAGCTGCTAAGCTCTCACTTCAGAAGCCTGCCATGGCAAGAATTGGATGGCATACCCCAGATAATAAGTAATGAATATGAACATCCACTATCACACCACTCAAGCCACTAATGCTCATGATTTTTGCTCATAACATATAATTCAATAGGAATTCCTTGAAAGAGGCCTTGACATCTTCATGCGCACATATGAATCTCTTCTGTTGCTGCATATAAAAACATAATAGAATAGAAAGCTTTACTGTCATTGCCCAAACAGACAAGCTCTAAGTACAACAAAATTGCAGATAACATATCTCACACTGGTTTACTGCATTTTGTGAGCATTCATTTTGATTGCAACTATGAGCTTTCTGCAAGGTGGTAATTGTCGTACCATGTGATGTCATTTAGTCGTCAAAACCAAAGTAAAATACATGACCTCAAGGTCTTAAAGTCTGAAAATGAGCCATAGAGCATCCTATTCCAGGACACAGTGCCAACGATTGCTTCTCAAATTGCCTCTGCACGCAGTTGGTTAGCACCACAATCGATCGGACCAACAAACATGGTGGCGCATGAGAGACGCCAATATTATGAAAATGAAATAACAAAACAACAAAATCTTGCCATTTTTGCAAGCAACATTTGAGAGTAACCGGTGTACTCAAAAACTCAACCAATATCCTAGAAAAACATAACTGTTCGTTCTTACATATACATAATAATGTTCAGATTACTTCTTGAATAGTTTCCTTTATCATTTAAGCAAGTTTACTCATCAAAATCCATTAAAATCAAAAACCAAAGTCGTTTTGAATGACCACTGTTTTCCATCCATGATTGGCTCTCCAAGACTTTTGGGCATAATTATTGAGCTCTAATGGATCGTAGCTAGAAAGACCTGCTGAGAAAATTCAAATTTGCTAGTCTTAGATCTATATGTCTAGGCTAGGATATCTGAAGAAGATTTTGAAATTACAAAAATGGTGTAAGTTCAGCTAGGGAGTGGCTTACAAACAAAAGTAATGAAAAATAAAATAAAAGAAAAAACGAAAACATGAAAAGAAAACCTTGAGCAATGAATAATGTGTTTTGTATCTGGGTAAAGGTGAAGCATTAGCCGTTGTGGCTGAGAACAGCCTGGAATTTCATGCTCACATGCCTCAATGACTCACAATCAGAAGTGTACAGAGTAGCAGCACGACCTCACATTATGTTATCTCATACATGTTAATTCCTCCAAACACAGTAGCAGCAGAAGGAACCAAAAGTGACGAGCTATTACTGCCAATCCCTGTAGATGTTTTTACTCCACCATCCTCAGCAGATTTAACAGGTAGCAGGCATAAGTCACACTACCGGCTATAGTTAAATTAATGTTGACAGTCTTATAAAACAATAATGAATTGGATCATTGCAATTTTTCCTTTAGGCTATATGAAAAGAGAAAAAAAAAAAAAACAGTATGAAGGAGCAAGCAGGATAGCATGATTGTAATCACTGTTAAAGATGAAGCAGGCTCACCATATGATGTTTCATCTTGGAAAAAAAAACAGTGAAGTAAAATAATCATATCTAAAGCTGGCTATGATGCATATGCAGCCACATTTGCTGGTATTGTATAATTCATGTCCTGCTCAGGAGATTAATTCTCTGAACTTGCATGATAGGTTTTGTGGGGGATCAAAGGCTTCCTGATAAATGTTATCATAAATGACAGATGTTATAGAAGCCTTTTCTCACAGACACAGACTTCTCCTATCATAGACACAGTCTGTGTGGAACTTCGCCATTAACTGTCCCAGAGATTGCCTTTTTTGGTGATATAAAATCAAGGTTTGCCGTACTCAAGAGAGAGAATAAAAAGGAGTGGTCTCTCTAGGGTTCACGAAGAGGAAGCTAGAATGCAGAGAAGGAAATAATCTGTGGTATAAGATGCAATAGCCCACATGATGCACCATCGTTCCCATTTGCACAGAATCATCACATCTCTTTTTGTAAAGCTGTAATCACTGCCACAAGGTGGGTTTGCAGGACACATAAAAAGGGGGAAAAAAACAAAAAACAAATACACAACAATACTCAGGAAGTAAAGAAGTGATTTAGGGTGCAGAGCATCAACAAAACAGGTTTAAGTGTCAAATTTATAAATGATACATTTATTTACTTTTAAGGATTACATTTATGCACACTGCATCTGCAGTTTGACTCTGTTTTAGATTAAAAAAAAGATGGCATACTATATTATGTTCTGTGTTCAGTGAAAACAAATCACCACCTAATGCAAGACGCTCGAAGCTGCCCTTGCCCATCACATTGCATCATCGTATTATGCTTCCTATTCAGTCTGCAACATGCCTTCCTCCCGAATCTTCTTCTGCCAGCTGCCACTCAATATTTCAGGCACACATTAAAGGATATTAACCAGCAGTGGCCCAGTTACGTAAGGTTCAATCTCACAATAAACATCAGAATAAGAAAACTTCAGAAGTGGGTGAAGGAATGCAACCTCACAGCAACTACCAACAGAACAAGTCTGTGTGCATCAAACACCGAAAGAAAACATGGTAAGAAAACAGACCAGCATCTATTTGTGAAACAATCTGGAGTGGCAGTAGGATGACAAATAACATACTTAATGTCAGGTGAGAACACAGTCTAATATTAAAAGTGCACTCGCTGGGCTTCCTGCTATGCAAACTCTATTAATTCCTTCACACCCTTACTTTGCCCTCCATTTTTGTCCTTTTTTAACGCTCTTCTCAAAACTCCCTTTTGATTTGTCAGTTTCAGTCTTGTTGCCACCATTACCCAGCAGTCTCATTTTGAATTTCAAATTAACCATTATGTGAACTGATAATTCATTTTTATTTGTCATTTTTAATGTCATAAAATTCACCAAGTATCTCCATCAGCATGTTCATGTGGGACCCATCTGAAGTAAAAATGGAATACTTGGTTACAGAGTGGATTGAGAATTGAAATGGACAAATGGTTTGAGTTTCAATATTAAGAGCCCTAACTGGAAAACCTATGTGGGTCAAATATACAGGACCCAGGAGAGATACAAGTGGACCAAATAGGAATGGGCCATGAAAAGGACAAATTCTATGGTTCCCATACAGTTTAAGTAACACATCATCCCACAGCTGGGCTCCTCTTAAAAAATAGGTAGTCTATATGGGCAAACATAGTAGGGGCCAACAAGGAACCTGTGCACAAGATTGACTCAGAAATCTTATTTCACATTCTATCCCATAATACCTTGTCTGCATGCACTGAAACAACAGCTTTGTATATATTTTGTCTTGCAGATAAGAGAGGGAATGACTCATAGCAACCTTATGACAAGTTTAATGATCCTTTCATGTTGGTCTCTGTTTATTACAGTCCCTAATACACTCATTCAATTTATACAAGCTATGCCTGTGGATGCTGTGTTCTTATGCTGAGGTTATAGTTCCCTTTAAAAAAAAAAAAAAAATCATAAGTGGTATGTAGGAAGAGACACATGTGGGAGATCAGGAAGGCAGGAGCAGTGAGTAAAGTCTTGTTTTTAACCAAGAATATCACTAAGGCATCTTATCTGGAAAAAAAACAAAACAAAACGTGGAATTAACCCACAAAAAGCAAACAAGCAGCATGGAAGAGAAACATAGGGACACACAACAGGTGAAACAGCAAATGAACAAGCAGCAACAGAAGGAGACATGGAGCATTATATATAAGCACAAACAGACCAAAAAAGGGAGTTGAAG
>JBAMYA010068657.1:0-25971 GCA_037176975.1 Arrhamphus sclerolepis
ACACACACACACACACACACACACACACACACACACACACACACACACACACACACACACACACACACACACACTGTATATCGATTAGACCGTAACGCTTCGTGCTTTGAACAGAGCAAGTTTATTAGACATTCTTCTGAGGGAGAGACGTAGCAGTGTTTTCTCTGATTGATGTGCACCACCAAACTGTTGTTACAGTGTGCACATAGCAGGACTTACCTCCCTCCTAAGGGCACTGGGTCATTCTGAACCTTTAGAAACCTTCTTGTATCTTCCCTGTGTTCAGCATAAATGTTGGAGAGCAGTCAAAAAAAAATTGTACTTATTAATATAGTTATGAAATCAGTCTGTGCTTGTGTGTGTGTCTCTGTGTGTGGACTTTATCCTCTGCTGGTTTGTTTTGGCCCCAGGGGCCAAATCTGTTCTGTCAAGCACGTGTCTCTCTCTGCTTGTTGAAACACACCGACTCCCTTTCACTCTCTAAATACACATGGACAAGTGCCCTCTCTGACTCATTCCTGTCATTGCTGTGGTGACATTCACAACATACAGAGGTCTAAGGTGTTAGCACTGAAAGACAGAAGCACTTTAAAAGCCATGACAGCTGATGCCATTGTTTGACATTGACACGTCTAACTGCACATACACACAAACAGACACACACACACATATGTATATACACACATATAAATATATACAGTTGGCACTTTTCAAACAAAGATTCACAAAGGTGCCAAGTGTGTTAAAAACAGACATTCTACTCTTGTAATTATTGATCCGTTTTGTTTTCTAAAATACTTATTAGCAACTGCCAGGTTTAATGTTGATATTAAAAAAAAGAACACCCAGCTGCACAAAAAAATGTTGTAGATGTTGTTCTGTCTTGACTCAAGAGGGTAATTCCAATGAGACCTGACTGAATTATAGCAGCAATGTCAATATGGCTTTGGTTCTGATGTAAGTATGATTTGTTCCCTGGATAATACAAAAGAATGAATACAGTTATAAAAAACAAAAATGTTAACATGGTGCCAGCAGGTCTATATTTTTGGTAAAGCAAGGCAGCATGAATGCTTCAGCATTGGCTTTTCACAACAGACCACGTTACCTGGATCGTTTTGTTTCATGTGACCCCAAGGATCCAAGGGATTTATACACCGATCCAATTTAAAATAAATAAATAAAATAAAAGCAGCCTGAAGTGGCCTCTCGCTGGGTCTCCTCACTCTGAAAGTACTGTATTTTTAAAAGCTGCAAGCCAATATACACTACACAGGTAGGGGCTGATGAGACCAAAATGATCAGGACAGATGGGACCACCGAAGTTAAACAGAACTAAACTCACAAAGAAACACACCTTCAGAGTAAAATATAAAGGTACAAAAATGAGGGACAAATGAACAATGGCAGAAACTTCAAAAGAACCTCCAAACTGAGCCAAGATCACAACTTACACGGACGAGTCAAGGAGATTGGAAGAGTTTCTGAGAATAATTAGAACTATCAGAAAATATCTGATAGTTACTCAGAATGGGTCCACCATTAAAACCTCAAACCTCAAACCCTTCTGTTTCACTTGTGCTATGAACTTCTGTGATACCGCACAGTACATGTGGCTCTGTGATGCCAAAATGACCAATTATAAAAATCCACAATAATACTGAGGTTTTCACACTGTTTTCTGGTTTAGTAATGTTTATACTCACTGTATATTTAAACAATAATGCTGATCACTAATATTAAAAAGTGTTTGTTTTTTCCAAAAAAAAAAAAAGCTTCTGTTGTGGTTATTATAAGTAGGCTACAGTATATATAGTGCAATGTTTTGTTTTGAGCTAAAAGTATGATTTTTTTTATTTTTGCACACTTTTTTATTTATAACAATTTTTCTTTCAAAACTATTCAAAAATAGTGGGATTGAACATGTGATTTATGTGTGCTGCCGAGCTTTTGAAATGGCCACATCCAGTGGGACAGCTGTTGGTCCAGCACGCTGCAGAGCTGGAGTGATCATTCATATTCCAGCAGCTGCACTGTCGAGCGGCAAGCAGCTAAGCTGGCTTCAGTTGGAGAATTGTCACTGAACACGTAGTATCTGTTTTTGGGTAGCTTTTAAAATACTTGCCCTTACCATATGTCCACTGGTTGGGTCTGAGATTGTCCAGTTTAGTTTGGACGGGGAATCAGACAGAGGAAATGGAGAAAATAGGTTATTTTTCAACTAAAACCTCTCGTGCAGACTCCTCGTCTTGGACCACTTCACTACATTGTTTTTACCACCCACATGACCAGACAGAAGATTTTAACAGAGGATAAAATAACATTTGGCAATTGGGAAACAAAAGGTGTTATACAACACCAAAGACAATGTTTTTACAAATTAAAACATTAAAGAAGAAAAAGTGTGGAAATAAGGAGCAACAGTTTTGGGACAAGTGCGTCTCAGTTGTTCAATACAACAAAAATATGAGATCCTGCTGAGATCTGGCATAAAGTGACTGAATCAAAGTATTTCCCTTTTTGAAATGAAGCTTCACTGAAGGACAGAAGTAAACTGTTACAGTTGAAACGTAATGAAACCTTTGCATGGTTGCTCAGGGGATCTTTGGAGTTTGAACATCCAGTCTAAATGTGCTTGGTGGACTTGAGAGAGGATAGTATCTGTCTGTTCTTGGAACACTTATGGGAGTTATTGCAGAAGTGTGGGGTTCAGGAGCTGCTATTATAGACCATACATTCCTTGTATAAGCAAAGTAAGAGCACCCCCTCATATCATCTGCACAAAGTTAAGCATGTTTTGGGGTCTATATGTTTTTAATATTCATAGATGCGATCTGAAGGTTCAGCTGGTGTGACTGATTTTCACTTTTATTATTTCTGATAGGCTTCCCTGCTTTTTGCCTCTAAATCTGAGACTATGGTTCTCTACTGGAAAATAGTGGATTTCTCCTTAGAGTGGGCTTGAAGATGAGTTTTTGCCCAAAGGAAATTACTGGGAAAACTCATACGATATAATATTTTGGGATTTCTGCACTTTCTTGGGTCCCAGCAACAGACTTGCCAAGTATGATTTAAATCAGATGGATGGCTTTTGAGAAAAATGCAGAACACACGCACAAACTGACACATAAACATTATGATTCCTCAGAGATCTGTTTTTCCTTGTGTACTATCGGCTTCAGTTAATAAATATTAAGGTGTGGTGTCAAAAGTACAAACTGCTGAAAGGTTGAAACCAGTTGAAACACATGTAATGCTCTCAGTATTTCAGGAGATAATCCTAGTTGGTTCTGCGGGTATAAAAATATTGAACTCACGGTTTTTTCACTGACTTCACCTGGTAGGTTGAAGTGAAATGGACCGTCTGGGGCCTGGAATCTCAATGACCTCACCGCTTGCACGATAGGAATGGAGTAAAGATGGAGCGTTGAAGGGTGTGGGCAGGCGAGTGCAGCCATGATTGTTGATGTACAGTAGCCAAGAAAGTGAAAACAAACACAGATGAGTCCTGAATGAAAAGCTTTATTAAGCATTGGGTATTAGTTCATTTGAATCCCAGTATGACAGTCATCAGTTGAACCAACTCTGTTTTTAAATTCCACCAAAGCTGCTGGGCGTGCAAAGCTTTGGCCCCCACTGTTTAGTACTGCTGCTGTCAGTGAATGATCAATGATGTGGTTCTGGAAGCTAAGACACTGGACAAACGCCAACTGTATCTCTCCAAAGCGGTCTTGATACCAATAAAAAAATATACAGAACTATGCATCATAAGCATCTCCACTGGTGTACATATATCTTTTATTTTATCATTATGACAAGGCTGAATGCACTGTTACTCTAGCTGGGAATTACAAACAGGCTTTCTGCAGCCAGAAATATGTTAACAACCTCATCATTGCATCTGCATGGAGGAAAATATAATTCTTTCATCATGGGTCATTCAAAAGGTGTCAAGAAAAGGAATCAACAACTTTCACTCATGAAGATTTGTCTCTGACACTAAACAAAGGATTGAGTTTTACAGTAACAAAGAAATCAATTAAAACTTTAGGGCCGGGAAAGATCACATCAAATGAATATCACCAAACATTTAGTGAACATTTTCCCTCAAATACTGTGTGATGAAATGAACTATTCCTTTATTTTAGCTTTATTCATTTATTTATTTGATCATTTTTCATTGAACACACACATGTGAGAACAAGTGTTGAAACAGGTTGATGGTGTTAACCTCTGGTTGCTGAAAGGCATCAAAAAAAAAAATTACCCTTGTTTTTAAAGTCCAATTAATTTAGTTAATTTTTTTTACATGTCTATTCTGTTGACAGATTCCTATTAGTGTGTAGTATTGTAAATCCCTGCCTGTCTCTGTTTTCCTTTGGTCCATTTTCAGTTTCCCATAACAACACTACCTTTATGGCAGCTGCTGCTTGCAAGAAATTTACAATATGTTAACAATAGATTTTGCTGTAACTGTTAATAAATTGTACTGTAAACTATGGGTTCCTTGGTGAAAATTTTTTAACATTGACTCTGGTGCAGAATAACTGTAAGAACTTTATTATATTAGCATTTTATTTATTTAATTGTTTTTCCAGAAATGCTTCATGTTTATGACTGAATCTGTAAAACAAATGCATTTGGCTTTCTATTGGCAGCTGTATCATGTAGAAAACACAATTAACTTATGATTACGCCTTGAAGCATGAAGGAATCCATTGTTTTCCACAGAATTTTTTGTGAGACCAGGTCAGTTATTAAAGCTTTATGCTCACTGAGAAGGTTAGCTGTTATTGGTCTCCAAAATCTAAGGTAAAACTTGGATATAACAGAACAACTTTGATCTTTATGGAATAATTGACTCAAATACAACATTCCTAAAAATGGTATGTAACCCTTTCCATTATGGATTTCTTTGCATGCTGGCATGGATAATCTTCCTAAAACACAGCTGCGGCCATCAAAACAAGGTATTTGGTTGCAGACTAACAGACACTTTTGTGTCTGATACCTGTTTCTTTTCCTGGTTCCTAATCTTTAATCTGCTCGGGGTAGTTATCTGTTATGTAGGGAAATAAAAGAAAAGACTCAAATCCAGACTTTCAGGGAGGTATGCATGAAACAAAAACTAAACTTCAATAGCTTACTGGAAAAAAAAGAAATAAATCCAGGAGCAGGTAATCCAGTAAGTCCATCGAAAACAGGATCCAACACTACAAAGAATTCAATAACAGAAACCACATGAAAAACAAGGACAGAAACATGGACAGGAAGTAAAGCTAAACAAAAATCCATAAAGTTATCCAGCTCTTACAAAATAAAACAGGAAGGAAAACTAACAAAAGGTGCAGAACAAGTACAAAAAAAAACTATGTCAACTCAAGCAAATGAGCAAAATCCATAGCAAAGACCTATGAAACATCACAATGCATTAACAAATATAACCTTACAGCACAGAGCAACAAGTGATTAAAATGATAAAACCTGAATATGTTTTTCTCTATCCTTTGAACATTTACTTTGGAGGAGAGTATTCACAGCAATAGTAAATCACGAACAGCAGATACAGGCGATATAAATCTGTAACATATTGCAGTAGTCAGTGCAACAAACAGATTCATGTATTTACTGAGAAATATGCTGTGAATTCCTGAGAAAGTTCCCATGCGGACAAATGCCAAACACGTCCCACTGCAGATTTCTACTAGCTGTTTGATTTGAAGTGTGCTGCTTTTGTTACAGATGTGGAGCATACATGTAGAGCTGTTTCATAAATTCATTTTCGTGAAACCCTGCCCAAACGTCACAAATGCTTCAACATTTTTTTTAAGTTTCGGGATTTGCAACATTAAACATTTTGGTGCTGAATTAAACACTTAAAAGTGGTAATAGAATCAACTAAATGCAATGGTTTTAATGATCCTTACTTACGGATTTCTTTTTCTTTTATTATTTTTCATATATTAACTTAGGAAGTTTGTTTTTGTTTAGGATTTATTTCTGGTATAATCAAGAGTGTGTTTATATTACAACAAATATACACAACATCAACATAAAATGCAGCAGAGGAAGTGGAGACGTGAGAAGTGGAAGATTCCTTCTGTCAGCTCAGAGGTCAGAAATGAAGGAGTTCAAGACGGCTGCTGTTTCAGGTGTGCAAAACTACCACTAGGCAAGCGTTATGCAGAAGCATTTTGCATGAATTAAGTAGAGTAAGACAAGCCTGGACAGCAAACCAGACAAAAATGATAATACAACGTCTTCAGTGCAATCCTCTTTTTTTTTTTTTCATCAAGCTCCTGATTTTATCTCTTACATCAACATCATAATGTCACATTGATTGAATCTGAAATACACCAGTAAGTATTTAACGTACTGGAATTACATTTAACCACACATTCATGCTCCTGAAAGTAGAAATTGCTGGAGGCTGAATTTAATTATTTCTTTTTAAACAAGTGATTAAACTAGAAAACTGCTGATGCTAATTTTTTTTGCTCTTAAAGTGAAACCTCCACATCGTGCCACTCTCATTAACATCAGCTTTTCACTTTACAAATGTTGACATAATAAACTTGGATGGTGTACATTTATACTGTAGGCTATTATATTAGAAGGCAATTTATTGTTGAACAGAAGGCACACAGAGAGCGTATAAAAGAAACCCGAGACGGAAGACAGAATAACTGAACATCAAACCTTCAGCTGAGAGTCAAAGAAGCAAAAAGAGTGAGTAAAACACTTAGCAGATAATGCTGCCAGGATCAGGACAAGGGTTATATTTTTTAGGGATCCAGGCAGTGAAGCTGCTGGAACCCAACCCAACCCAATGCTGAATTATTCTAGTTTCCACAAAAGCCCATGAGCAGCCAAAACTGTACATCAGTCAAAGTTGGTCTGCAATGGGACCTCTGAAAATGAAAATTATTTCAGTTCCACCACATGCTGCTTCATAATAAGGAAATTTACATTCTGTCTCATGTGTTGGGAACTATATTGCCTACAACAAAAAAATCTTCTTGCGATATAACTTGATACTCACAGTCACTGTTTATTATAATGATACTGTTTTTCTTTGTTTTTTTGGGGGGAAGCACACCATGTTTGTGAAATTCTGTCAAAGGGGATTACAACCCACATGACCAATATCATATGAACTTATGAATCTGAAATGTTGCACAGTTATACAAGGCTTCAAATGTATGCAGTAGCTAAAGTGACAGTTTGCTTTAACTTTTAAAAATGGCTTTCGCAATAGCTAATCAAAATTCAGAGGCTGATGCTTACATATGTGTAAAGACCAAAGGTTATGGGTTACTTCATAATGACATTTAGAAAGAATGTGTAAAATTTAAAACCAAGTGGCCAGTAGAGGGCGCTACAATATGTAGATTTGCACCTTGCATCATATCTCGTGATCTGTATAGACTAGAGCAAAACTAAAACAAAATAAAAAAAGAAAAAAACAAAACTTTTCTTCTCATTCCTTGGATGAATCTTATGATGTAATGATTAAAAATAAACAAAAGTTTGTACTGACAATAACTGGATGATGTATTTTTTATTTTATCTTTTTTTGCACACTTTGCAAAAGGTGCTACAACCTGGAATTTTTTTAAAATACAAATTGAAATTTTGCATAATCGTACGAGTCTTCACATTTTCCAACCTGCGGGTCCTACTGGATGAAGCCGCTCAGCATGGGTGAATGCTGCTTGGACCCTGATGGTTGCTGCTTGCAGCTATGCTTTCTTTTATATTTTGTGGCTCTTGTACTTTTTATTGACAATTGCTAGACGGTGAGGGGGTAATTTGTGGTCAGAAGACTGTATATCCTCAGATATTGTTTTGATATTGAAAACTTTAAATAAAGAAGATATCAGCCATATAAATGTTCTTGCAATTTAAACACCTCTGCTTCCACTCATCAAAGTACACAGCCACAGGATTAAAGTGCCAACTCCTGTTCACTAGGAAAAAGTCTTTAGGCATGTCATAACTGGGCAGAGGTGCTTTGGTAGCATGAGCTGGACCTGGTCGACATTAGGCAGGTGGTGATAATGTTGTGGCTGATCACTGGAGATTGCAATTAGGACAAAAAAACAAACAAACAAACTTGAAGAAAAGAAGATACAAAATTTGATGACATTAAAAGTGTGTCTCTTGCCTCATGTGTGTGTAGTGTTTTGTTTTTGTATCTTAGAAAAAAAAAGATTATGTTTCCTGAAACAGGTATCATCATCAGTGTTTGGAATAAACTGGTACTGTACAGGATAAAACAAATAAAATCCCAAAGTCAACAATAAAAAGAAAATGCATCTAATAAAACAAAATACAAGAGTAAGACAGCATTATAATAAAATAGATAGAATGCAATGCAGGCAGTGCATAAATAATATAATATAAATATACATCTAAAACATAACAGCCAAATTAAAATACTCAACCTGGAAGAAAAGCCAGTGAGTTTTCAATATTGATTTAAAATGATCAGTGCTGATCTGGTTATCAAAACTGTGTGCATGGGTGTGCTTATGTGCTTATCCATGAGTGCATGCAAACATACATAATGCACTCAAAAAGTGAATTATGCATGGATTGTCCTTCACTTTTTGTTGTTTGCCTTGCTTTTGTTTTGCTTCCAACTACACCAGGGGTCCCCAACTCCAGGCCTCGAGGGCCGCAGTCCTGCATGTCTTGCATGTTTCCCTGCCACAACACACATCATTCAAATGAATGAATCACCACCAGCTTTTCATCCAGGTCTGCACAAGTCTGTTAACGACATGTTCATTTGTATCAGGTATCAGGAACTATACCAATACCTTCTTGACTCCCTAATTTACACCAAATGGTTCCCACTGTTTAAACTCTGCCTGGTACATAAACTTTTTTTTTTTTAAGCTCTGTGCCTCATGTGGGTTCTTTTTGAAGAAATGGTGACTGTATAATGACTGTATAATATGACCAACATGGGCATGCCATGATTTTGAGGATATACTTTATGATATTAATTGTAAATTTTGCCTTGCTTGAGAAAAGTTGAAGGGCCATTAGAGTTCTGAGATTAACAGAGGTGCCCTGGTTATGATACACAGTTAGGGGGCAGAGACCTTGACTTTAAAAAAACAGCTTCCTTAAAATTGTTTTTGCTTCTCTAGAAACAAATGTGTTGAAAATTGTCAATATGTTGCATTTATGAGGCTTATTTCCAAGATCTCTTCAAACTTAAGCTGTCAAGCCTCTTCTGAATAAATGAAGCTTCGATCCTTCAGTATTAAACAATTACAGATCAACTTCTAATGTTCCCTTTATTGTAGAAATAAGGGGAGGAATCTGCATTTATTCAGCTAACCATTTTCTCAAATCCAAATGGCCTTAAAGACAGATTACAGTCTGGCCTCGAACAAAATCACAATGCGGAGACAGCACTGATCAAGTTCCTAAAGGATATTTGTCTGAACACTAATTGAGGTAACGCAACAACAGCCTTTGATAGTGGACTACAAAATCCTTCTTGACAGACTGTAAAACTGGGTAGGGTTATCAGGTCCAATCCTCAGATGGTTCAAATCTTGAAGGTGGAAGCTTCTACGGGTGAGCATAGATCTAAGCTTATTCCCATGACCTGCGGAGTCCCTCAAGGGCCAGTTCTGGGGCCCCTGCCATTCGACTTCTACATGCTTCCCCTAGGTCAAATCATGCGTGGTAACAATGATGTTGTTGTACTATGATCGTCTCTTGGCTCTTTCACCAAATCACTACCTTCCTTTATACTCACTCCATCAGTGCTTGGAGCAGGTGGAGAGCTGGAAAAAACAAGCTCCATTCAATTCAATAACGACAAGACTGAAATAATTCTACTTGGCAATAAAATGTTAATGAATAAAATGTGCTGCCCAGTTTGAATTCCAAAGGTGTCATGACAAAAACCCTGGTTAGAAATCTTGGAGTTTTAATTGATTCGGATCGGAACTTCAGCTGATACTTCAAGGCTGTAACTAGAACAGCGTTTTATCACCTCAAGTAAATATCAAAAGGTAAAGATCTCATGTCCAGAGCAGATTTAGAAATGGTTAATCATGGCTTCATCCACAACAGAATATAAGCAATTAAATACTGTCACAGTCTTCTGTCTGATCTTCCCAAAACAATGATTAGACAGCTTCAGCAAATCTATACTGGACACCAGTTACCTACAGAATAGCGTTGTCCTTACATATAGATAAATAATTAGGCTCAATATATATTTCTGAGCTCGTTACAGGATGTAAATCAAGGAGAGGTCTAAGATCTTTAAAAGTCAATCAGCTGAGTTCGAACCAAACAGGATAAAAATACGTACAGCTACTACACAGAGATGGAATGAACTTCCTCTTGGCATTAAACGTGCCCCAACTGTCGCCATGTTGAAAGTTAAATTGAAAACTTATTCTTTTCCCGTACCCTTCTTTAATCTAATTTTATGCTGTGCCAGTTACTGCACTGCTTTTAGTTGCCTAAACTTTGGTTTGTTTCTTTTTTGTTTGAATCTATTTTTTGTGGTTTTATTCTGGATTTCAGTTGCGTTCTTATGCTGTTTTTTATTCACTTATAAATGTTTTTTCCTCTTCTTTTCATCTTAAGGCCTTTGTAAAGCACTTTAAGTTGCCTTTGTGTATGAAATGAACTTGCCTTGCCTAAACCTCCCTGACCCACCATCTGCTGCTAAATGTGAGGCAGCTCCCCCTGCCAAGAGCCCAAACTGCCTGCCTTCACACTTTGGAAGATTCTGCGAGCTCTGAGCAAGCTCTAATTGGCTCAGGATCTACTCTCAGGAAATATTAAAAGCAAGTGTAGCTCCCAACCATGACTCTTCAGTTCTGTGTGCAACCAAGACTTTAGGCAGATATTTAATCCTGTCTTCTTTTTAACAAAGCAAAGTGAAAGGAGTCTGGATAAAAAATAAATAAAGTAAAAAAAACAAAAAACAGATTTCTCTATATCAGCAAAACTCTCTGCTGCAGATAAACATTTCTATTATCTGAGAAATTTCTATCAGGAACCTGCAACGGTTTTATGACACAGTTCTCTAATGGTGTGAGTCGCTAAAAGGGTGTCTGTCAGCAGATTAAAGTCCATTTAATCAACCCACTGACAAGCCATGTTTGAAATGACTTCGGTCTAAACTAGTGATAATTTTAGACCTTAATGTTGGCAGTTTTTAGTGATTTTTGTTGATGTTTTGTTGTGTTGTTCATGAACCAGGTCCACCCCTCATCCATGGATCAGAGTGACTTCTTAGACTCCTGGTTTATCTTGAGAATTCCTGTTAAATCCAGGACAGAATTTAAACTTCTTGTATATGTAATTTTTACCTTAAAGAATTCATACTTCCATATTATTTCAACAGATCACTTCATTCTCAGACTTCAGGTTTATTTGTTAGAGTAAACATTTGTGTAGTTTCCAGTAGTAATTTCCATAGTTCTCTTTTGTGTCTCGTAGGCAGATGTTTGCTGGTCTCTCTTCACTGTCATCTTTGACCCCCAGCTGGTCGAGGCAGATGTCTGCCTATGCTGTTGGATTTTTCTTTTTTTTTAAAACCCTGTGTTTTTTTCCTCCCCACTGTCACCTTGTGCTTGCCCAGGATCTTAATTTTAAATGTTAGGTTGCGTTAAATCTTGCAATCTGTTCCTCAGCTAGGACTGTGTACTGGAATGAATTGGATTAATGGAGCTCGAAACCATCCCTAAAAAAGTTTCTAAACTCATTTTAGTGGTAGTTCAACTTATAAGACAAATCACACCTCTGCAAAAGCCTGAGCAAAGTGTACAACTATGGCACTCGCCTACTATAAGGTGAAGCCGTCTAACATACATTAGAACTACAAACGTCATGGCAGAGACAGAGAAGAAAGTGTGTTATGTCAGAAGAGTCAAGAAAAAAAAAAAAAACAGAGAGAGCAATTGCACAAGCCCCTGTACACAAGTGAAGGCATGCATGTTGCCCCCCATCGGGTGGCAGTGCAGGTGTGGGGTCTGGACCTCTCAGTCTGAAGTTCTAGTTGTGATCACTGGTCGGTACTGAAAAAGTATCATGGGTCAACATCACTGTTTTACGTCTCTCTTCTGGACTGTTTCAGCTCTGACATGAATTGGGGAGGGGGCAAAACATCCAACACTACGCCATCACCACACAACCACCAAACACTCATTTACATCTACCATACTACACTACACCAACACTAATGATTATCACACAACACACAAACATCCACCATCTTCTGTCTTTGTCTGTCTTTTTGTGCTTCACTGTGGGTATATTTCAGTCCTCTGAAAGAATCCGTCTCAAGTATCAATAAAGTTCATTAGATCAGACTGTCCCGATGGCTGAAGGACACATTCACCCTCACTCTCACCTATGCACAAGAACACTTACATTTGCTGTAAGATCAGCTTGCGTAAGCTGATCCTGCATAAGTTGAAAGGAAGGGTTTTTGTTGTTTTTGTTTTGTTTTGTTTTGTTTGCCTATCTTGGCTCTGACCCACCACATATATGCAGACACAAAGAACCCCGAATATTAGAGACAAAGAAGGGAAAAAGAAAGAAAAAAACAAGCAAATTTTTTGTTGTTCTTGTTTTTTTTTTTTCTCTTTTTTGCTTGTGTGCCAGCCCTGCACTCATAAAGTACATGTGAATGACTGCTTCTCCTTCAATGCTACACAAGACATAAAGAAAAGAGGTAGGTTAAACAAAAGACCTTTTATAGACTGCTTTTGTCCTCAGAATGTTTCTAAATGCGACAAAGTAGATTATTACCATGGCTATTAACAATACAGTCTGGGACTCTTAAGACAAGTTCAGAAAAGCCAAATCTTCATGTCAAGATAACCAATGTATGTTACAATTAATACAAAAGTGCAGGTATTACAGAGTAGTATGGCCTATTCTTCTAAGCTAAAAGAAAACTCCAGTCCCAATAATCTCCCAATATTGGGAGATTCATCCACAGACAGGATGGCTATGTTTTACCCATCCTGTTTGAGTCTCTGTAAATTTTACTACCAGGGCAGATCAAATAAACTCTGACTGCCTGCCAAGTTAACTAAGTGTCTGTATGTGTTGCTGCAGGCACATGTTGAATATCCATGGACAGGCTATTATAATTGAGTAATCTGTATTCACACACTGTAATGTATCTCAGGAGGAAAAAAAAAAAGAAGAGAGGAACTGAGTGGGAGGGTTGGAAAGGTGAAAGCATGTAAAGACAAAAACAGGCAGTACGGGAAGAAAGAACCCAGAGACAGAAAAGGGAGCAAAAAGTAAGACACAAAAAGGAGAGGCAAAGAAAAATAAGTGATAATGTTTCCAACAGGACTATGTGCGTGAAGTTGAGGAAGAGAGGAAGTCAGAGAGAGATACATGGAGATGGTGAAGGAAGGAGTGTAAAGGAGGATAGAGGAGCATTCCTGACTGCACAGTTAACAGAACAGGACTAGACGGAGAAAAAAAGCCAGTTAATCTGAAATCCAGATGCCTTAGGGACCAACAGAGGGTCAAACCAATCCCCACACACATGGACACACACACACACATGCACACACACAAATAGACTCCATCTCTTCTCACAGTCTCTCCTCTCAGACCTCAGAACCTCGCTTGGTTTATAAGTCAGCAAACATCAACAGGACTAGAAGATCAACAGGATCCTTCTTTTCACTCCTCGTTCTCTTGTAAAGTTGTCCGTCCTGCAGCCATAACTGAAGGACATTGCTTTGGGGGTTGCATTACTAAGAGTGTTTGTTTTCCCTCTTCTTCAGGAATTTCCAGGTGAGTCTCTGGCGGTTTTAATTATGGTAACATTTTAAATGCTCCCAGATGCAGTTTTAAGCTTTCAGGGCAAACTCTTTCTGTTCAGAACTGTGTGTTTTATTTGGCACTTGATATTTAAAAATGATCTTGTTTCATATCAGGATTGCATGAACTGATCATAATGGTTTTTTTACAGGAATGTGAGATTGACACTAATGATTTGTATTATCACCACTGAGTAACTGACCTCTCTCAGTTGCCAATAAATAATTTATATGTGTCTAGTTGGAGTACCAAGTGTGGAAAAGTAATGCATTTAGAAGAATATTTTCACATAAAAGAATGAAAATATGTATAGTGACTGGAATTAAATCTGTTACATGATTTGTGACGAGTGATATTAACAGCATAGAAGAGCAAAACTGTATTGCTGAGCTTAAGTAAATAATTTAACATAGATGTTCATAATCCACCAAAACAATCTCCATATGACGGTATTCATCTCCCGATAAAATGCGTTTATGTTTTCTAACCAAATCCTTTGGGAAGTGCGTTCAGTCATGCTGTTACCCATGAACCCGCAGGCAAACAGACGCTCAGCATAAATACATCATTTAACATTTAATAGACACACCGCTCTGCTTTAATGAGTAAAGAGAGCCAGCGCTCAATGATAATAAGCAAGAAGAAAAAGAAAGATTGAAAGGGAAAATAGCTGCTGACATGCCATGGCTGTCAGGGATCCCAATAAACCCAACTAAATCATATAAAGACCTTTAGATTTGCTTGAAAACCATTTGAGCTTTTTCTCTAACCACAGCCAGCAACAATAAAACTCGAAGATAATTACAGCCAACACTCTAAAGCAAATCTGATCAAAGTTTGCCCTCCAAATAAGTTTATGAAAAAAAAAAAAAAAAATTTAAACCAATCTTTGTTTTTCCGCGTATCCATGGCAAATGCAAAGCTTTTTGTGAAACTAAAAGTAAGTTCAGTTTTCGCCCATGAAGACTTGTGGACTTGAAAAGCCTTGAAAAGTCATCATGGCATTGTTGATTTAAATCAAACTGCAACAAATGTTGCTTCCCCCTTGTGAAATGAGCATGCTAACAATATTAATCATCATCAACAGAATTACAGATTCAGACTTGTCTGAATTGACAACATCAGAAAAAACAAAAACAAACAAAAACAACAACCAAAAAAGACTTTAAGCTAGGTAATCTCTTGAAAGAAAGGCTGGTACCAAAGGACGCAACAATAAGATTCCTGAATGGGGCTGTGTGGACAGCACATGATATTAAAGACTTGGAAAACATGTGGGAATTATATTGTGGTCCTCTCACGACATGTGTTATCTTGAACAGAGCAGCTCTGACTTGGCTGGTTGTCAACACAATGCTTTCGACATTAAGGTGTACTGGCGTCACTCCGACGCTCTTCAGTGAATTCACCAGCCTTGGAGACGGACTCGTCTTTTCATCAGTCCTGAGGGGTGGATCTTTGGTGGCACATATAAGCAACGCTTGAGAAAAAAATCAGCTCAGAGAACCTGAAAAGCAAAAAAACAAAGTAAATGTCCAGATACATAATAGGTACAAAATACGTATAAATGACTAATTTCATATGCAAATTGACAGTGTCAGATGTCAGACAAAATCCACATCAGCTACGAAGATTTAATGTTTCATTTTAAAACATGACATGTGTTTATACCAGTTTGAGTATTACATTTCTACAGTTCCTCCACTGAGTGTGTTCAACAGGACCCTATACAGTTGAAAGAAATAAAGCAATGGAAAAAAAAAAACACACTCTGTGCCAGAGCACATATGATTTTGATAAGAAGAACGTCAAGAAGTTTTGTGTTCTGGCTCTTTCAGTGGGAGTGCAGCACTTTATCTTTGTCAGGTTTAAACCTAAGAGATAAGTTGCGTGATTTCAAAGTTCAGGGAAACCCTTTTTCTAATTTCCTTGCACATCTTCAGCTGTTTTCTTTTGTCTTTACCTTTTTTCAATTTTACTTGTCTCTTAAAATTCCTTTCCTTTTTTTTTTTTTTCTTATCTTTTAGGGATTTTAGTATTTCCACTTCTGGCTTTTTTTTTCTTCCTCCATAGTGCTAATAAGGATTGAGAGAGCAGGGAACTAGCTTTCACCTGTGATCACAATATCTATGCTACTGGAGGCTGACACTGAGTGGACACCTTTATTGGACCGTAAAACCAGTGTAGGAGCTGCGCTGCAACAAATTATGCTTTACCTACCCAGCTCTGAGGACTTATCTTGAGCATTGCCCCACAGCTGTGAGCAACACCTAATAAACTGCACCAAAAGGCCTTTTAACCTGTCATTAAAAAAGAAAAAGGAAAAAAAAGAGGGCAAGATTAAACTCACATGAACAGCATCAGACAATCAACAATTTACAGGACAGTGACTCATGTCGGAAACATGCTTGTGGAAAATGTCAAGCATGTGATCAAGGTCGAAAGGTGGCAAAGACATTAGAAACATGAGACTACAGGTTCAAGGTGTTGTGTTCACCGTCCTGCTGTGTCATCCTTGAGCACATTCATGAATTTCAGACAACTGATGTGTCATCCTTGAATGCATCTGTGAAGTTTAACATCTCCACAGCTTCTGTTCTGCACTTGATCTTTGACTTCTGCTCTCTCGGGAGAATGCAAGAGAACCCTTACCTTTGATATAATAATCTGGCACCGCCTTTTAATGTTAGATATATATGCATTTTAATCTTGCAGCAGATGTTTTTTTGTGTGTGCGTGTGCATAGGTGTGAGTGAGAGTGAATGTGTCCTTCACCAGCTCTCTTTGACAGTCTGATCTAACATATTTTATTAACACCTGAAGCCCTGGTTCTGTCAGAGAGCAGTAAAATCACCAATAACGGAACATTAAAGGACAGGACAGATGTGTAATGTGTGCAGAATAGTGATGTATGTGTGGTTTGATATGGAGTAGGTAAGTGAATGTGTAGTGGATTGTGTTAGAATAAAAGGACAAACATAAGACAGATACATTTGTATATAAAAAAAAGCATTATAGAGAAATAAAGTAATTTAGCTCTGTGCTGTAAGTATTTTTCTGCAGTATGTTCTTGACTCTTGTGGCTTCAGGAAACAGTTGCACTAGGTATTTTTCTTACCAGTTGCTTAAAAAGTCTTTCTGTTGGAGAAGAATTTTGTTCACTCAAACCTCCGGTAAAGCAATCTACAGACAGGTAAATGTAAGTGTGTGAGAAAGAGAGAGAAAGAGGTCCAAAGAGGATGACTATCAATCTGTTGTTGGAATGATGATAACTGATACCATCATGATGCAGGTCAGATTTCCTAATGCCTTCCTTTTATACATGTCTCTCTTATTCTTTCACACACATAAACACACATGCACATACAGCTGTTAGGTGAATTAGCCTCTCTGTGGGGACGAAACACCGACTGAAGTGGAAACCAGAAACCCCAAACTGGCCTCTAATGACTTTAAAAAATGCGTGTGTTGTTCAGTTCAACTTGTAGATGCTTTTCTTCTCCCCAACCTATGAGACGTGTGTGTGTGTGTGTGTGTGGGTTGGCAAGAGAGAGGGGGCATTGTGTTTTTTCATACCATGAAAATACCATTTCATGTAAATGGTATATTATTACCTCCAAAGAGCATGTAAACAGCAAGCATTAAAAGTGAAATTTTGATTGCCAAACCACCTAGTTCTCTAACAACAGCCCACAACTGACCCGTCGCTGCAGTTATTTGCCAGTCAGCTCGCTGTTGTATCAAATTCAGTTAAGCTATCAACATTCAGTTATCCAAAGGGCAGACTGATGATGTGTTAATCATGTGTTGACAAGTACAGGTGTGCTCATAGTTTTGAACATGACTGTGGTGAATACCTGAAGATTTGCAGTCTCTTAAGTTGCACAACAAAGAATGCAGTGAAGACTGGCAGGATTATAATGGGGGTTCAAAACTCTCAGATGTGTTTTACCAACCTCGAGGGCAAACAGCAGGATATCATGATTGCAGTTGTCAGCTTACTTTATCCATGAAATTTTTCTCACAGCTCTCACTTTCTTTCTTAGTCCTGTCAATGCTATTAATGCTTCTCCCTCCTAATTTATTCACCATCTCTTACTTGAGGAAATGGTTATTAATGTGATACATTTTGCTTTCCATTATGGTAATTTTTCTTTCATCGTGTCTAGTCGAGGCTAAAATCATACTGAAATAAATCCAAGATGGGAGACGTGCTAGTTCTGTTCCAAAAACCAGACACTAATGGGGAACTTCCAGCAGTCCAATGATCAAAGGCTGAATATGTATTTGTACAGTTTTTGTTAATGTATGAGCAATATGATTTATGTGAAAACATTTTTTCAAAATATTTGATTTGCATTATAGTTTACAGATTAGAGTTTGCAAATGCACACATGGACAAAGACCTTGAATATATATAGACCTGTCCTGCGGTCTGATGAAACTAAAAATGAAGAGTTTGGTCATAATGACCAGCATTACATTTGGAGGAAAAAAGAGGAAGTTTGCAAGTCTGAGAACACCATCTCAACTGTTAAGTACGGGGGTGGCAGCATCATGTTGTGGTGGTGTTTTGCTGCAGGATGGACAGGTGAAACTCACAAAACAGATGACATCATGAGGAAAGGACATTATGTAGAAATATGGGTGCACATGGATCTTCCAAATGGACAATGACCCTAAACATACCACTAAATTAGTTGCAAAGTGGCTGAAGGACAACAAAGTCAATGTTTTGGAGTGGCCATCACAAAACCCTGAAATTTATGGACAGATCTGAAAAACCCAGTTCCACCAGTTCTGCAAGGAGAAATGAGAAGCTTGTAAAAGAACATGCAAAACACTTTATAGTCATAGTTTAAAGGCAAAGCTACCAACGGAAAAATAATGTACATTTCACTATCATACAAAGCCACTTCCAAGTGCCACACATTTATGAGAACTTCTGCAGCAGGTAAAAGGAATTTTATGAAGAATATT
Organism: Arrhamphus sclerolepis; assembly: GCA_037176975.1. Lineage (NCBI taxonomy): Eukaryota > Metazoa > Chordata > Actinopteri > Beloniformes > Hemiramphidae > Arrhamphus > Arrhamphus sclerolepis. The sequence goes on from JBAMYA010068657.1 coordinate 18,820, forward strand.
ATGATTTTCATTGTAGAAAGAATCCCATGAGTGTGTTGAGCTGTTATGAGCTACCAAAGGTGGGTACTTTGAGTCAAATGTTTGTTATGAAATGATTCCATGATTTATTTTACAACATCAGTTGTTTATTTGTTCTGCTTTCATTTCAGAGTATAATAAGACATTAAACTGAAGCATTTTCAATAAATAAAGTGGAATAACTGGTGTGTTCCAAAACTTTTGACCAGTAGTGTAAATAAACATCAGACCTCAATTGTACCTGCTGCCTTCAAGTGACCTAAGCCTTTGTGTTCTGCGCAGACGGTCAACCATCATAGCACATGTTCTGACTGTGCCATTAACACTTCAGATGTTGATTTTGCTCCTCTTTTTGTTCCTATTTGACATCTTCCTATTTTGCTTTTATGTCAATAGCAATACAAGGAGCAATTTAAACAAAGCTTACAGCCACACAGTAAATCTTCTTAATGTGCACATCTCAATCAAGTCATTATGTACTGCAGGTATGTTCATGGCGTGAGTGACTTAACCATCCAGTCATGGTGCTGCGGTGGTGCACCAAGAACCTCTGCAGGTTGGCTGCAGCATGGTTTCCCCTGATCTTCTCATCAATGCTGCTGCAAAAGGTACAATAGGGCAGAAGCTACTCACTGATTTAGGAAACCACTGGTTTAAATCATAAGCTTGTTGTCTTTGAATGGCTGTTTTCTCCTTTTCTTTCCAACCCTCTTGCTGCATTACTTTCTCTCTTATATGAGTTTTCTTTCTTCCAATTCTCTTTCATTCAATAATCCATTTCCTCATTCAAAACTATTCGACACTCTTCCTTTAGTTTGCCTCCGTCCATGCTGTCCCGTCCTGCCCAAGGAGCTGTAGCTGTCCAGGTGTTAAAGAAGTCCACTGTACATTCAGACACCTCACCACCATACCAAAAGGCTTCCCTAAAGGCACAGAGAGGCTCAATCTGGGGTAAGCTTCAATTAATCTTTACACATGACACTGTTATCAACACTGGACACTAAAAGGAAGTATGAAATATTCTTATTAAATAAGAATCAATCAGTGTTGTCTCCAAAAGCAACAAATGCTGAGTTAAAGCTAATGTGTAAACCTGTCACAAAAACGCTGTCATGGACTAAAGAATTGATTGATTCATGAATGAAGTAATCAGCACACTGCCCATGCTGCGCTTAATTTGACATCTGCTTTAAACAAAAGAAGATAAGGAGCTTAGAACCAACATGTGGCACGAAAGTAAATTTAATAATTTCCATGTGGATCTTTGTTCTGTAGACAGAGCACTGTATCACCAGCACTGTATCACCCTGCAGCCCAGCACAGCAATAAAGCAGCCACTGTTTTTGGACTTCAAACAAAATATACTCAAATGGCTAACAACTTGGCATGTATCTCTCTCTCTCTCTCTCTCTCTCTCTCTCTCTCTCTCTCTCTCTCATGAATAAAAAGAATCTTTTACATAGAAAATATTACACTGCATGGAAAGACTTTTTATAAGATAAGTAATTATATAATCTAAAAGGGATGACCATCCTCTATATGTCATATCAAAGAAAAAACGATACTTAAACAGAACTTCAGAGCAGTTTCGCTTTTGATTTATTAATCTTCATATACTGTAACTATACAAATGACATATTGCACATAAAACACATTTACAGACATATGGAACATAATACATCACTGTGGATTTGTGAGTTAAGAAAAAAGGATTCTGACATGGTGGAAGCAGTTAATGAGAGGTTCCTGGTATTGGAATGGGTGCCTCCTCTGAGTCCAGTGGAGCTGTAGAGAGAACACAACTCCATAAGTGAGGGATGTGATTGTGTCTTTGTCCCATTCAGCACAATAAAATTCAAGTCTGAAATTATATTTTTCTTATACTATGTTGCAAAGCAATCAAATTTCCATTGTTTTCTTTACCTTTACTCATTAGGATGCTTTTTCACCCTACAGGTCATATTCGTTGGCTGTATTTTGGAGTATTTAGAATTCTGTTGCTGTTAGTATTTCAAATCAGCCTGTTATACTGTCATTAGCTTAGCTCAGTAAAGTGGTCAAAAGTTATCATGCCTATTTGCTCATTATTCGTTCTATAAGCAATGACTAAAATCTTATATTCAGAGGCCTTCAAATGCACAACACCTTTAGTATTCAATGATTTGAGAGTTGATAAATAACAGCTCTAGCTTCTTGCTCTGTAGATCTGAGTTAACCTGGTTTTATTGTCCTACACCACAGCAAGGGTGATTTCAGTGATCTGAAACACATTGAAAAGCTTTTACTGCATTTATAGTAACATGACGAGCGGCCGTCAGTTTGAGAAGCTAAAGGACAGACTGCACCTGTCTCTCCTTTCCTCTTTTATCGTTTGCTGTCCTTTGTCTGCCGTGCTAGACTATGTGGCTCCACTTCTGTTTGTCTGCACTAGTCAACTCAGTAGCTCAATTCAATAATACGTTATTAATCCCTAGGCGAAGAAATCACTGTAAGTGATGCACTAGTTTGGTCATTTAGTATTATCAAGTCATTATGAAGAACATTTTTGTTGTTAGCGGGAATGATCTACTGTAGCAGTGTGCGTGAAGCAAACATGAAGAAGCCTCTGGCTGAGGACATTTTCTGTGTAGAGGATGTGCAGTGTTGTCTAATTCTGAATCCAGTGAAACGTTCGTCCTTGCACATCTAGCTCTAACACAGAGCCAATGTTCTTCTCCTTTTTTTTAAAATTAATTTGATTCTTGCTGCAGAACCAAAGGACCTGTTTCCTTCAGAAGGTGTCCTCTGCTCTTTTGCATCAACAGCTATTGTCGTGATTTTGCCTGTGGTCCAGATTTTTGGAAGGAATAAGCAAGAGTCAATCTGCAGAGATGCAGATAGTAAAATGAAGGAATTACTACTTAAAACACACTGAATTTGTTACCCAAATGCTGAACTGGCTACCGACACTATATTCTTCTTAATGCCAAGAAGCAATACATATTGATTCTGATTTCCAGCTCTGAAAGGTCAACAGCACCCTGCAAGTTTCCTGAGGTCTGTTATGAATCATCAACAGTCCATTTTCAAATTGTTGTTGATGCAATAATAAGTTTACTTTTAGTTTGTGTCATCTCTTCTACCATATAAACACTACATAGTAATCTGTTGCAAACATGTGACATTTTAAAAAAAAGCTCAATAAATTAGTTGTACATGAACTTATTTTGAATTAGAAATTGCTTTTGTTTTCTTCTCCACGCTGCTTTTGGTTTGCTGCACAGCCCAGGCTACTTCACAGCAGACAACGCTTTGATGCTGTGCAACTGCAACTTCTTTTTATGGTTCCCCCATTGATTCCTGATGGCGGCATCTTCATGTTCAATAGATGTGCCATCTGTCCAATTGAAAACAAAGGCGATCTCTCAGAGAACACATTTGGAAGTGGACTGAGCCTAAAGGAAAAACAAAAAACAAAAAAGGGCTTTCTTTTCCAACTTTCTAAACACTAGAAGCTGTTCTGGGGTACAGACCTGCTGACTTAGTCTCTAATGCAAAGCTTTTGGTATATGTTAATATGACCTATAATTGAGTGTTTTATTTACATTCAGGGGCCTGCTTTGCCTCAGTTTAGAGAAGGAAAAAAAAGGCAGCTTGTATTCAAAAGAGAACTGTTTTGATAAATGCAGGTTTCCATAATCGTTTAAAGGAACTATTCCGTGTGTGGCATCAGAGGATGTCATGGACCACCAACTGGAAACAGTCAGTACACAAAAGGAATATGGTTGTGAGTGATGTATGGTTGACATCTGGCCTCGTAGAGTGAAAGTATGTCTAAAGATTCAACTCTTTTCTGAGGAATAATGGGAAACAGCAATGCTAGTCATTGTATGCACTGCTGTTTTAGATGGCTGCCACCTGAGGTTGGAAAATTACAGACTTAGTTTAAAAATGTTGTTTCTTTTTTTTTTTTTTTTTTTTTTAAAAAAAAAAAGAGATTTCATTGATTTTATACACAGAATGTGTATCAATGTTTGGTAACAATGTTGCTTAATTACCACTTAATTATCAGAAAACAAACTATGAACTAACCACTACTTAACCATTAGTTAATATTGGTGTTAGCGTTAGCATTAGCATTAGTTAGCGTTTAGAGCTTGAAATACACTCAGATTTATTTCTTTTGTAGCTGCAATTCAGTCACACAGTGTAACATCCTGTAAATTAATTATCATGTTGTGCAATGTGACTTGAATTAATCTTATAAGACTGTAAAAATTGTAGAGTTAAATCAGCATTCGGAAATTAATCAAGTCATCAAAATTAAAAGGGGATAAGAATCTCTTATACCTCCGTACCATGACTGTTGTGTGAAGTGAGCTAGCTTCAAACTGCCCAAATATTTGCTCAGTGAATGCCCAGAACTGCAGCATATAGATGGAATGCAGAAGCTTTTGTTATGGTATAGGAGCGAGACACTAACCCTGCCGGGTTTTCCAAAGTCCGTTCCCAGTGGAGAAAACTAAACTAAAATGTGTGCATTTGTGGTGCTGAAAGGCCCTCTGGATGAAAGAGAGCACTAAATGATATATAGTGAGTCGGCTTTTATGTATGGATGGTAGTGGAAAAATGCAAGCTTTAGTATCTCCCATATGCGTTCAATTGAGGAGTCATGACTGCACCCTGGGAAGCACAGGACTCTCTGCTCTGCTATACGTCTGGCAACTTAGGATTCAATATATGATCTAACATATACGCCAGTACTGCATGTAAAGCCAAGCTGAAAGGCCTGACATGCACTGAAATCAATCAAGCGTGACTTGATGGATGTTTTTGTTTGTTATGTGTTTTAATTGCTAATCTAGTTCTTCTTTTCTTTTAAAAAAAAAATAATTTTCTGTATTTTGGTTACAGATACGATTTTGTAACTCTTTTTTTTTGTAACTCTGCTGCTTTATAAGAATACCAAAAAGATCTTTAAACACACTTTCTTAAGGCAAACTGGGCTGGTCTTTGCTGTACAAAAGTATACTTTAAGATGGCTGAGAAGAAGATTTATGATGCCACTTTTGTTTCTTTAGCCTTCCACAAAGCAAGCTTAAGGAGGAGTAAATGATTGCGGGTCAAAGGTTGGCTGAGGTGACTCTTTTAACCCTCCTTCCATCCTCCCATCCATGACTTCTTCCAGTGTTTTCCCTTCAGTTACAAGAGCAAAAATAATTAGGCCTACTTCCCTACTTCTATTAAATGATGTGGAGAAAAATACCTTCTTAACACTTATCAATCTTTGAGACATCTCACCAGGAGCAATACACACACACACACACACACACACACACACATATATATTTCTACATATATATATATTTATATATATATATATTTTTTTTTTTTCTCACAGAAACCAACCTGCTTGCAATGTCTATTGAACCTCTGTGTCTGTATAATCAAAGTACTTGTTTATTTTCTCTTGCTAACAGTTATAACAGCTTGACGGAGGTGGAGGGCTCAGAATTTAGGTCGCTACGGCAACTGGAAATGCTCATGTTACATGGCAACGACATTAGCACAGTTCAGCCTGGAGCGTTCTACAGCCTGAGGTCACTGCAGGTATTTACTGGGTGTGTTTATGTGTTTATGTTTGCATCTTAACAAGTATAATGTGCCATTTGTCTCTTTTTTGCTTTCTTTCTTTCTTTCCCTGTTCTTGAGATTATGTAACCACAACCTCAGATGAGCAACTCATGACATGACATATAGTATTTCACTATTCTGTAGCTGCTCCTGAAAGCCCCTGACCCAAAAATAAATATTACCAAAAACAAAAACCAAACATATTTGAGAGGTATTAAGAAAGGGAAAGTCCAGTTTTTTCAATGACAGTTGCAGTTACACTGTCATATTTGCCAGTATTTAAAAAAAAGAAATTCAAAAAGAAATTCAACAAAACAGTTTAAAAAGACATACAGCCAATGAAACAGCAGCATATAGAACCACCTTTAGCTGCAGTAAACTCAGGTCAGCTGTTTCACTGTGGAGGACTTTTGGCCCACTCTTCTTCCCAACATTGCCTCAGTTCATTCATGTTTGATGGGATTTCTAAATGCACAACTCTCTTAACGTACTGCCACAGCAATCAGTGAAGTTGAGATTTGGAATTTGAGTGGACCAGCGCTATCTTGATTCTTGTCATTTTCAGAAATTCTCTCACTAATTTGCTGGTGTGCTGTGGGATTGGTTTGTAGACTTAAGATTGTTAAGCCTCAAATTCAGCCAAGCTTCATCTTCCAGACACTTGGTCTCACACACATCAAACATGTTCTGTTTTTATTTGGAGATGGTCACACATCTCCACTTTCACCTCTGCCCATAGTACCCTATATACTTGCAGAAGTCTTGTGGTAGAGGATGTGCAGCTTGTTTTCTTTGTAATTATTCCTCTTTTATTTACAATATTCCTCTATATTACATAGATTCACACTTGGGATGAACTTGCTTGGACACCAGCTAAATTAACAGTTACCAAATATTGTGAATTTCTTTTTTCTACTTTTGAATATTGTTTCTTAATGTAAAATAACTGACACCAAATTGTTTGAAAATGGCTCTTTAACATTTCCAGATTGACCAACAGCAACAGTTGTTTCTCTAAGATTATGTCTATCCTCCCTGGCATTGTGTCAGCGCACACTTCACTTCTCCAAATCAGCAAAATGTTCAGCATCAGCAAAATTTTCTGCTTTTATAGGTGAACACACATATTGATGATCAGTAGATGAATTGCTATTGATCATCTACTTACCCTTTTAATACTTGTAAAAGCAGTAATAACGAACTCCTCCACATTACTTCTGCATTCATCGTTATTATGTATTAAATAAATTTGACATTGTATAAATGTTATATGTTGTAGCTCATCTGAGTTTGTATTCAAATAATGCAAAACCCAATAAGGACCATGTAATTATTTTTAAGTAAAATTAAAATTAAAATAGTAAAATTAATGTTCTGCTCAGCTTTTTTTCATAGTAACAGTCAAATATTGGGGCACATTTATCTTGAATGAGTTTTCCATGTTGTACTGGCATTGTAACCTATGATACTTGATATTTTACGTGTTGTATTATAGTTTTTGTTGAATATTTAATATATTAT
>JBAMYA010068668.1:0-25965 GCA_037176975.1 Arrhamphus sclerolepis
ACACACACACACACACACACACACACACACACACACACACACACACACACACACACACACACACACACAGACAGACAGACAGACAGAAGGAAAGTCAAACTGCACAGTCATCTGTACTGTAAAGAAGCGCTCTGGCTTTTCTAACGATGTCTGTGTATAACGAGCAGGATTAGCATTGCAAGGCTTTATATTTTCTGCTGAATGGGCCTGTTCAGTCATCCCTGCGTGCTATTCCTCTATTAAAGTTCAAATCTTCTGAAGAAAAAACTTTATTCAAGAACTTATGTGCGCATTTGATTCTTTCAAATGTGTATGGAAGTGTGAAAAGCTGCACTGTCATAAGGAATGAGCTTTTATAATTTTCCTGAAAAGCATTCACCTGATCAAGAGAACTAAAATGATGGTGATCTATCTGATCTGCTCATCTAAAATGAGCGGGGACCACTGGGGGGGGAGTAGCAGAGGGAAGCTGAACTGAAAACACAGAAAAACACTTCACCTCAGTCCTTCAAGTTATGCTACTGGACCTTTATGTTCCACCAGTTTTCCTCCAGTATAATAAAGGTGATGACATATTCAACTAAATGGAAACGAACAGATGCTGCTCCTGTCGGTGAAATATCTATTCTTTGCTGGCTGGAGCAGCGTTTAGTCTCAGCTATGACAAGGACAGGCTCCACCCACAGCTTAAGGCACCAATTCCCAACAATCCTAATTTCCTGCTCCAGTCCACCAAAACCACTCACTTAACTCCACCAGCTACAGTCTGAGGACGTCCACACAAGCAGAAATGAAGCACAATGTTTTCATTTTACATCACATGGAGGAGCAGTCTGATCACATGTATATTTATTTAGTTTAGATTGCAGAAATAACAGGGGGGCCCAAAACTTGTACAGGCAGTTTGTGAAAAATAGCTCGTGAAGGAATAAATGGCACGAGGAAGCATTTTAAATTCACTGCTACTTCACATAACGATCAGTTTCACATGAACCACCGAGTGACTTTTCAGTGTTAGTGGAGAAGTTACACAGTTTAAATGCAAGCTTCTCTAATAGAGTCTAATAGTCAGGAGATCAAAGGTCAAACTCTTTTACATAAGGTTAATGATGAGAGCAAATTAGGCGTGTTATGTGGGAGAACTGAGAAAGAAGTTTAAATTATTCATGCTGCCACCATTTTTCAAATTATAATCCCATGAGCTCAGTGGCCAGTGAGAGGTAGCACCTTTTAGCTCTGTAATTAGAAGATCTAAGTATCTCAAAGACCACTGAAAGTGCTGGCTGAGAAAAAAAGTTAGCTTTAAATGTACATATCAAGCACCTCGATCTGACAGCATATGCTGAAAATGTAAGTAGTTACTCCTGTGGTACGTGGAGCTAGTTTTACATCTGGAAAGAGAAAAAAATGAAGCACTGGTTTTGGATATAAGCATTAGATTACTATGGAATGAAAACTTTTGTTGGCCAGCACTCAGTCCAAATATCAACTTCCTTTTCTTTTTCAGCATTTGAAACAGGATTTGGAGGAAAAGAGCGTGTTCTCTGTGTGGGTTATCTGAGAAGCCTGCAGATGCTGGTGTGTGAGCATGTGTGAGCTGGTTTCAGCCTCTCAGCTTCCAGCAGCTGTTCTGTTGGCCCCAGTCCACTCACAACATCCACCAGTTCCAGAGCACGCGTGTGTCTGCATGACAATTGTCTAAAGACCCCAACAATGACGACTGCTGATGAAGCATCCTGCAGTGACGTCCAGACACTGAGAGGTGGCTGCTTCGCCTTAATCGTAGATAATAACTGGAGTTTTATCACAGTGGTGGTTCATTTTAGTGGGTACAGCAAGGGAATAAATAAATAAATACACTTCATTTCCATGCGTGATATATACCATGAAGAAATAAGACATGAGTCATTTAACATCGTCATCAACGCTTCCTGGGTTGGAGAGCAAACACGTCCTCCAGGCTGCATGTGCTGCAGCTGGGAAGTGTGTAACACAAATAATAACACCTATTTTCATTTTATTTAGTTTTTTTTTAAAAAAAAAGGTGAACCATAATGCATTTGTACTAATATATCTGTGATATTTAGACTAACATGTCACAGAAATTTAAAGTACAGAAGAAAGTACAACAATATTTTCTGTGCTTGTCTGAAATAATATAAAAATAGAAAACGCATTGAACAATACACATGAATGTATTTAGTCCAAATGATGATGCAGAGGTGTGGGCAGTATGGGGACAGAGCCTGCTGGGTTCAGTGGTGTCTCTTGAGAACACTTTAATACTTCTGCAAACTGTCAACTTGTGGAAAAAAGGCAAAATAAGTCTCCTTTAACAGCTTCCAAGCCAGCGTAGTTGGTTCTCTGCTGCTTTGCAGCGGTTCACCAGATGCATCTGCACAGGAGTACATGTGACCTCTGCGTCTGTTTGAGATATTATTCTTCTGATAACGTGTGTCAACACATCCTTTGTTAAACCAAACACTGCATTTGCTTCGACAAAGTATTCTTTTAACCAGCCACAATCTCTCACACACACATCCAGACACATCTTTGTTGTAGTGTTTTTACGAGAGCGTGTCAGATGTTTCCTTCCCTCTGAGCCCACTCTTTAAGCAACCGTGCTTCCTCAAACTTCATTATCCCAAGCTGGTCGGCCTCTGCGGCCAGAGCAGGTGGCAGATCAATGGGCTTAGCAAGTGAATTAGACAAAGACCAAACCAGACACACATGCGCACAGGCGTGCACACTCTCAGGGTGCTAGCGTAGAAGGCGACGTGCTTGCAGTGCAGCAGCAGCTCACCCTTAGAGACCAGTGCGTCAGTCTGGACTCAGCTGTTCCCAACCAGGACTAGAAACACTTTATGCGACAACAAACAATGGTGGTGGTGGTGGTGGTGGGGGGCATCGACATGACAGGTGAACGGGGTCATGTCACATCATTTCAGTTTATTTGCCAGAAACAGTCATCTCAACATACTTTGCATAGAAAGTAAACAGGTTCAGTGCAGTTTAATTAAATACAGTCCAGTTCAAATCCAGTTATATTCTAATTAAATCCAGTTAGTTCCATGTGACCTTATGTTTTTGTCCTTCCTTCTTATTTAATGTTTACTTTGATTGCAGCTGGAGGGAAAAATAGTGCATTTGAAAACTGTACTGAAGAAGCAGCTGGAGCTCCACTGATCTTCCCTTTTCAAGTCTCCTCAAAGATCTCAAGAAATCCACAACTCAAATTGTTTGGAGGTAATCTGTTACAACCAACTGAAGCTGAAATGTTAGTGAATAAAATAACAGTGTGTACAGATACAAAATGGTAAAAAAGCTCACCTCATTCAGTGACGGAGGTGCAAAGACACACAAAAGACACACTTTCAGGACTTTCTCTCCTCACCCACAGTGACTTACTAAGAAAGTGAGTCCAAGCAGCTAAACAGCTTTAGTCACTGTTAATAGCAGGATGGCTGATGCCAGGCCAAACCAACAATGCATAAACACTTAGTCAACTCCAGTAAAAGTGAGGGGTAATTATCTCACAGTGATGACAACCAGTGGTTATACAGCCCGTCATCTCATTAAAGAAGGGGAAAAACGACACCGCCAACATCGCGCAGCCACATGGCACAACGAAATGCTGATTTAAAATAGTATAGAAAGTCAAAGATAATAACGTTTGAACTTTCTTGGTCCAGTATAGACATGGTCAAAGCGATCACAGCAACGTTCTGAGTAGTAAAAGTTAAATTGAAACTGAAAGTGACACTGACGAGGTTAAATTACAGCTGATACTTCTGGTGTACTCTTTCAAATGTATGTATTTATATGTATGTAAATGTATTTAAAGGTGTTATGACAGTATAAGGATGCAGCAGATGGAATTACCACTAGATAACTGAAGTTATTATTATTATTATGAAAAGTGATGAAATATTTAAAGCTGTTTTAATTCATATTTGTATGTGCAGATATACATACATATATATATATATATATATATATATATGTATATACACACACACAAAGTGCAAGTCATGTTGTTTTGTGTAACTGAAAGAACATAAAATGCCTGTTTCAGGATCAGCTTTTATTTCCTCCTCATCATTAGTGAACAGATAAACGATGATTAGCAGCAGGTGACAAGAGGTGATGTGGAAACCAGACTGACCTAAGTGCTTTTCATCACACTGGCTGTGTGTGGTGATAATACAGAAATGATAAATTATTGAACTGCCTCCCTCTGTTACATTCAGGAATGCATAGTTTCTTTCAGAGGCGTCTTTTACACTGGAAAAGCAGGAATTTCAGAAATAGCTTTCATTAACATAATTCTCTCTCACGTGACAGTGCTTTAAAAGAAGGATGAGCTTGGATATTAAAGTTAGGCTGAAATACACTCACCATTTGCGACTGGCTCCTGGGGCTGCCATTGATATCCTCCACTTTCTCATTCGCTGTGTGAGAAAGGAAATGAAGAAATGAGATCCCATTCTGAGCTTTAACGTTCCAGCATCCAGTGAGTTCAGGTTAACAAATCCAGCAGGAACCTCTGTTGTGATTAACACGGGAGAGCACATGTGTAGGTGCACGAGCGTGCATGTGTGCGTGTGTGTGTGCACGCTGAGGTGTGAAGCAACGCAGGAGAAGTCTGGGAAGCAAAGCTGCCTAATTTGTCAGCTGCCGCCACGGAGTTACTGACAGGCCAGCTCGGCCTCATTGTCTGCTGGGGCGAACAGGGAGGGTAAAGTTTCAGACCAGCTGAGACGGAGCGAGAGAGAGGCTGAAGAAAATGTGAGAGAGAGAGTCAGGCAGAGGCGCAAAGGATGAGAGAATTAGGCAGACAGAGAGTCCACTTAAAGCACAGGAAACTTTGTTTGTGTGATAAACACAGGGAGACGGAGTCCTAAAAGATGAAGGTTTGGGGCTATCGTTGGAACAGCTGATTGACAGATATGCATAAAAGAAAAAAATGATTATCCAATGAGCTGTTGCAGAGCAAGTTACAGGGAAAATGCAGTGGGGTTACACATTTATCTGTGTGTGGTTGCCAGGGGTTTAGTCAGCTGTCATGTACTGTACATCAGTGACCACGTTAGCGTGTTACCGCCTGTAGCTCCTGAAGTTCTGTCTTCCAAGCATGACTTCAGGGTCTACCTTCAAAAACAACATCTGACTGCTAAAGTAAAGTACAAGCAGCTCATCAAAACAAAAGGGTTGTGCCTCTCCTTAATAAGCAGAATCATCACATATCTGGTGTCAACATTAAACAGGAAGTTGCTGCATTTAGCAGCTTTAACATAGCGTAGAGTCATGAAATATAGCGGCAAACTGCTTGTGTGCTTCTGGGTAAAATCAGGGTAAAAACTCACTGCTGACTCTGCATCTAACCAGTTCACCCTTAATGGATTAACCTTTTAATCTGAGATATTACTGACACAACATAGCACCAAAAGGAACTTTCAGACTGGACACTTCTTGTCACTAATGGAGGAAGTTCCACTTCCTTGTTTGTGTCTGCAGTGAAGGAATTACAGGTGATTATCGTTCATACATGTTGGAACCTTCCTTGCATGAGGGCCATCTGTGATGCAACTTTATTGTCATTGGTGGAAACGACACAGCTTCATTTGAAGCAAAAAGAAAAGGAAACGTTATAAATGGGCCATATAAACAACAGTTCTTCATACTGGCCTTGGAAAATTAACTGAATAAGTTGTAAAACACAAAGGACAACAGTGCACGGCCTTTACACAGCACAGTAATTACACAACATGTCACTGCTTCAGGTTCGCTGCAGTACACAAAGCTTTGGGAGATCATTCTTTATTCTGTCTGGTTTGTCTCAATAGTTCTTTGTCAAATGGGGACAAACATGAGAACTCCTATGTGTCTTTTCAAACTAAAACGGTAACTAACTAAGAACCAGTTCTTTGCCACCAGTTCAGAGCTGGGAAAACTGGTCCTACTCTGACCACAAACTGAGCTGGATGCAGCAACTCCTTTTGTCAGGTTCTTCGGACGATGGTACCGGGACTTATCAGGAGGTTGTGACCTCCACTGTTACACTGGTGTAAGACCAGTGGAAAAGAAAGCAATCAAAAAGAAATGAACACCAAAATGTGCATGACGGTCGTTGACCACAGTTCAAAATGAATTTGATGGTGCAACGAGATACTACGGTTTCTGACTGAACCATTTTATGGTCACTGTCGCCTCTAGTCAACTGGATTCAAAAGAGAAGGACAAATACGTGCTTTGATATGAAACTGAGTATGAAGCAACAGCGGAAGATCAACCTTTGATGTTTTACAACTGGAATTCATTGTTTGCAAAAGTTGTCCAATGCACAGCATGACAGCATTCACAATAGCTCTTTTGTTTTGTTTTGTTTTGTTTTGATCAGAAAACATTGTTGGATGTTTCAGTGTTGCCTGCTGGCATTTATGGATCTTTCTCAAAACAGGTTTGAAGTGGTTTTCACAAAAACTGCAAACGCATAGCAGGGAATGTCAACATCAACTGTTCTTTGCAGCAGCTCATAGAAATCCAGACGGGTAATTAATGGCAATTAAGACACTGATTTTGGACCGTGGACCTGTGTCCTTCCTGCTGCTCCATAAGACAGCGAGGTGAGGTTCAAACCACGCTGGAACTCATGTAATGATGGGAACCTCTAGAAAAACAGTTCTTAAACTCTCGAACCAGCTCTGGCACCGACCCAGCAACAGCACCTACTTACCAAAACTGGTATTGGAATATTGATCATCTAATTACTTCTCGCAGCTTGGTGAGCAGAAGTGTGCTTAGCACAAATTTTGTCATTCATTCACGCCTGGCAGGCTTTGCTGTGCATCCCAAAAAAATTACAAAAAAAGGATGTACGTTCACCTTAGCTGGCTGTTTGTGAAAAGTAAAAGCTAATTATCCTTTTAAGAGGCTAGCCTTGGATGCTAGCTGCCTCCCTCAGACATGCAGTAAAACCAAACTGCACATCGGTCCAAAGCCTGAAATCTGAGGTCTCTCCAAACCCATCCACTCGGTGAGTGGGTGAAAAAGTTGCCTGTGGACAAAACATCAAATAACGAGGATTCACGGGCACAAGATTGCAGCCATTTCATTACAATCTCATGAAGTACTTTTTGAAAAAAAAGAATCAATCAAAAAGAAAAAGTGTTTCATGTTGCAGGTTTAACATGAGTGCTGCTAAAACACGTCAGGGAGAAGAATAACATAAAATAATGCTGAGACAAAGACAAGGACACTGAGGGAGTGCAAAACAAAGGGATGAATAAAAAGATAGACCCAAGTGCCAGAGAGGAAGAGACACAGACACACTTACGGGACAAGACAGAGGGGAGAGAGAGAAGTAGAGGCACTCTGAGCTGCAGGAGACATATGCTGCGACGACCCTGCTGACAGAGTCACGCATCTCTGCTGCTGCAGCTCGCTCAGCTCCAAGAACCAGGGAAATATCAGGCACAGCTTTGTTCCAGCCCACCACAATAAAGACCAAACCATGTGTGAGAGAGAGCGAGAGAAATTGGGTGGTCGTTTCATCAAGGAGGCGGAATTAATTATAGACACGTGCAGGGTTTTAATTCCGTTGATAATTTGGTTTTATGCATCTGTTCATTATTAATGTTCCACTTTGAGTCTTGGAGGTTGTACCTGATCAAAGATCGTACGGTGTTTGGATAACGGGAAGTCGTGTTTCTGTCATGATCATTATGCAGGCAAAAGGTGGATCATTTCAACAAACAAAACATTTAGATATCTAAGCGTTTCAGTGAAATAAAAGATGACAGGAAACTGGGTGAGTACCTATGATCTGGATGATCTGTGCCAGCAAGACTCCATCAGTGACATCCTGACTCAGATCCTTGATGAGACGTGGACAGCCGGACTTGGCCAGGTAGTGATTGGCCCAATCTGTGTAAATCTGCAAGGAAAAAGAAACTTTTTATCAGTATATATGATGGAAAGAAGGGTAGAGAGGAGGGGTGGTGTGACAAATGCTGTCAAGTCTTACAAAGTTTTGGCCTCTTAGACTTCAAAACACGAAAAATCATCTGCAGATGGTTAAAGATCATAACATGGACATTAGTAAAGGTGGTGCATGTGACCTGCTACCATCCTTGAGGCAGAAACTGGACACGATGTGAACATGAACACTTTTGGTCAACCACAAAATCATTTACAAATGCAATAACAAAATAAAAGGACTGGTAGACATTTGTTGAGAAGCTAAATCAAAGGAAGACAGATGAGCCTCTACTTTTCCCCTGCGGGCTATTTAACCTTATAGAAATCAATAACTATTAGAAGAAAAGAACAGCTTTTAGTAAAACAAACAAACAAACACACAAACAAAAACAACAGGATTTAGTTCGGCCTTCATATATGGTAGTAAATGTCATGCCAAGCAGAGGTTCTTGCATTCAGCAGTGGATCAATAGAAATTTCTACAGACGAGCAGAAAGAGAGCAATTCTTCCTGCCAGACGAAAACAGGCAATCTGGAGGAAAAAACCCAAAACATCTGCCTCTTTAAAAGAACAAATCTTCAGCCTCCTAAATATATGCAAAATATGAGGAACTGCACTTTAACAGTAGACGGTGGACGTAACAGAGGCAGGATAGTTGATGCATGTGAGCCCTTCTCTGTTGTTTTGAGACCTTGTGGAACCACCTCACTGGGAATATACAAATAGTTTCCTTTAGGTTGGTCTATCGATTCTCTGTTGGCAAAGTCTGGGACTTCAGCCTTTCAGCCTCTCAATTGGTAGACATTTAAAGAGGAATTTCCTCATAAAACCAACCGCTTTTCTTGAAATAATCATTTTCCCTCCTCATAAACATCACACACGCCGCTTTCAAGCCGAGCGTTTCTCCCTCTTTCTTTACCCGTTCTCCTGAAAGTGGAGACCTAGCTACTTTAAAGGTGCTGCTTCTCAGAAGTTTAAATCTGTTGTGGATTCCTGCTTTTTCTGTGATGAGAATTCAAAAATGGCAACGCTGATGAGTAAAAGCTATCACAGGGAAACAAACATTTCTATCCACAAATAACAACGCTGAGCACAGACGAGAACAAACTGAGGAACACCGGAAAACACTCGGAGTACTCGCCCGCTGATAGAATGTATTCTGAAATAAAAAAAAAACAAAAAAACAGAGGATGGAGAGTGTGAAATACGATAAATTAAAAGAGTTTATCGTCTCTAGCTACTGGCAACTTCAATGAAGTTAACATCTGCAAAGAATTCAGATGAATCTCAAAGGAGAAAACATTTTTCTGTGTATATATTGTGTGTATATATTTAGGTCTCTGAAGTGTGTAATTGATGTCACTTTGGGCACTTCAGGATGAAAATATATAATTTAGCAAGTCATTCAGCTTTACAGATGGTCTGTGACATTACACATGAACTGTTGGAAGTGGTAGTTTGGTAGTTCTGACTGTCCAGTTTCATAGCATTAAACCCCTGAAGAAGAGACGACATCAAATATGATAATGAGAAGAAATGGAGAACAAACAAACAAAAGATGTGAAAGCAGAACTACGTAGAGAGCTAGATAAGGCATTTCAGGTCACAGCATCACTGGAGCTTTCAATCAAATCTGTTCTGGATTTCGCTTTCAGTTGTTCCAAACCAATTTATGTGCAAACTGAAAATGCATGATGAAACAGGTGGATGGTGACACCTGTGATGATCCTGAGGAAACTAAAGGAAACGAGAGCTTGTACAATGAGGGAGGTGCGATATCCAGCAGATTACTTAAATTAGGTTGAATTTGTGGCTAATGCATCCAGCTGCGTCTGCATCTGCTGCAGCTTCTGGAGAGAGCAGAGTCCAGTGTAAACGTATGTCCTGGGCTTTATTCTATACATGAAGTAAAAATCCTGGAGGTCACAACAACCGTGTTTCATGTGTGGACGTAAGCTGACTAATCAACGGGAGCGTAAAGCGTAAGTAACAGCCAGGCACTGCTAATCAAATCAACCTCATTAATTGACGACCAGCAAATGAGACAGCCGAATATGTGTTAACATAGTGCCACAAAGGAAAGACAGCAACTGTTTAACAGAAGAATTTGTTGCTACCCATCCTTCTCGGTTACCAGATTTTTTTTATATATTATCTATTTTGCTCTGTTTTTGCTGGCCTTCAGCAGGAGGGTCCCCCCTCAGTCCCAGATCCTGCTCAAGGTTTTCTTCCCAAGGGGGAGGTTTTTCTTGCCACTGTTTGGCTGGCCGTGTTCCCCAGGGGACATGTTCTGGGTCTCTTCCAGAGACAGCTTGTGCTGTAATAGATGTTATATAAATAAAATTCAATTGAATTGAATGTTCTACAATGAGAAAAATATCATTCAAAGACCGTTGCCAATCAGTGTAGTGGATATCGAGACTAATCCATCTGTCAGTCTGCAATAATCAATAGCGATATCTCAGAATCCATTAGATTTAATACGTTAAAGTTTACAGGGGAAGCTTCTTTCATCTAATGACATTGCAACATGAATTGTGGTTTAAAAGTTTCATCTGAAGAAGACAAAAAGACTTCAGGACAAAAACCACAGTGGACTGGTTGTAATGCACAGCGCAGCATATCTGCAAAAACACATCACACCAGAGGCAAACATGGAGGCAGCGGGGTAATGATATGGGCTTGTCCTGCAGCCAAAGACCCAGGCATCTTGCAGTTATTAAACCAAAATGCTGTGGTGGGACCTTCAGTGGGCTGTGCATAAAGAAATGTCTGCAAACAAACGTCCATAAGCAGAAACGGTTTCCAAAGTTTTTCCCTTTAACAACCTGAGACGTTGTTGCTGTGCTTCCTTCACACTGCTTCTCCATGTTTTTGTTTCTTAAATAATGACATGGTGTAATATTTCATACTCTGTTGTTCATCTCAGGGTGTGTTTATCTCATTTTAAGGCCTGTAAGAAACAAAGGATTGTTTTAAAAATCTAAAAAAACAACAACAAAAAAAAACTGTATCTGTCTGCAAACCACATTGTTTTCTGAATGGGACAAAGTTTTATAATTTATGAATGTACAAGGAATCAAAATAGTTTAAATCTGGATTTCAATAAAAATGAAAGATGTTTTTGGACATAGTAGAGAAAATCTGAAATCACAGTAAGTTTATTTGAAAATGATCTTAAAGAAGTGATGGCAGCTTCTGAATCTGGATTAAAAAAAAAAAAAAGATACATACACACATATATATCTCATATATATCATATATATCTATATATATGTATATATATTTATTTATTTAAGTGTTATTTCATTGCTCGTAGAATTTTTCCATTCAGAAAATACTAAAATTCCATAATGTGCAAGCAGGTGAGAAAACTTTTAAAGCTCCTCAGTCCTACTTCTCCTGTCAAGTGGAGGTTGTGGAAGTGCCTCTGATAGCAGCCCACCTTCAAACAATGTCTGCTCAAAAAAGGAACTTTTACACTAGAAAACACCAAGCTGAGGAGCCACAAGTCATCATGTCGCAAACATTTTCCGCATTTCTGCGTGGACATAACAGCAGTTACAACTAAAACCCTTATATGGTTTCCCTACTACAGTACAAACGCTACTGATGCACAAACAAAATTTTAATACAGGAACCAAAGCAGACAAAAAAAGAAGCAACAAACCTGGGAAAAACAAGAATAACAACAAAACAAACAACCAAAACATACCAAAGCTGCAAATACAGCTGCAAAACTTTGGAAACAGCAACAAGAAGAGTTTGCCAGCAATAGCAGAAAATGGTATAACTGCTGTTCCAAATCTGGGTCCTGGCATCTTCACTCCAGTGTCAGCAAAACAGCTTCAACACATAAAAAGAAAATAAACTTTGGAGCTCACATGAAACAAATATGAGGGAAGACAGAAAAATACACTTTTTTTTTCTTTTTTTTCAATCCAGCTCCTAAAAATTAAAACTTGTAGGAGCCGAGTCTTGGCTTCCAACCTGACCTGAGACCTCTGCTACCCGTCACCACTCTCTCCCAGTCCCTTCCACGTTCCTCTGAGCTTTCTGACAAAACACAAACATCAAAGAAGCACTTTTCGCAAAGCTTGCCTCCAGTCTCTGCTTGAGTGCTGAATCACAGATCCACTCACTTCACAACTCCCTGGTGGCACCGAGATTTGATACTGTCAGCCTCCTGCACTCATTAACCTATCGCGTCTGAATCCCAGTTGCTTTGCTGGAGCCGGCACTGCGACTGAGGCTTATAAAAAGAAAGAAAATCAACAATCACACCACCTTCACCGGTGCTGACTGAAAACACTGACATCATGCAGATGCACATGCGAGAAGAGACTATAAACACACACATGCAGAACCTGGAGGTACTCATGCATAAGTAAGCACACACTGATCCCCCCTCCCCTTGGACACCCTCTTTCCTCTTCCTTTCTTACAGCAGCATCAATCAACAGAAGTCTACTCTCTCTGCAGCATGAAAAGTGTCCCTCCTGTTTGGCTGTACCTGGTCTGCAGACCTGTCCCCTCAGCACCAGGTCCCAAATGCTGATAAACAGCCAGCTCTGCACCGGAGCAGATAAACTGCCTTCAACAGTCCTGATCACAATGCAGTAACTACAGCTACGCAGGTATTATTGGCAGACATCTGCAATGGCACTGCTCAGCCTCTGGAGGGAGCCAGTTAAAAAGAGAAATATGCTGGAGTGAGGAAAGGTAAGCCATAGAGGAAGTTAAGCTATCCAGTCTGCTGTATCTGTGAAGCACTTCCCCCAAATGGCTGTTAATGTATGGGCTCTTTAATCAGGGCATCACTCCAATACATTCTAATAAATTAGGCCCATAATTGCACTTCAGGAGTTTGAACATAAATGCAATCACCTGGAGGACATTTAGCTGTGTAATGCTGTTTGAAAGGGGCTGGTCATGTGAGCTGTCTTCTGTGGCTGAGCTGGCTCAAAAGCCTCGGTTTGGCAACAGCAGCATCCCGCATGGGTACTAAATGTAATTAAACAAAAGATGAATCTGCATTAAGTAAATGAGCGATGAGCCGATGCAATCGATAAATGTGTGACGAGATGGAGCTTCCTCTGTGATTTCCATCTTTGCTTCATTGGAAACCAGGAGTGATGAAAGGATGGAAACGGCTCTGGCCCAATGTTGGCATCAGTGTCAGAACAGTTTATGGAGCGGAGACAAACCTGACAGGAAGTCTGCACTGGCTGGGATGTTCAACTGACAGGTGATCTCAGAGAACCAAATAAGCAGAACTAGGACACTTTCTCTTCTGACTACATGACATAATGATTACTTCCACAGGACAACTTACACACTGTAGTCTACATGTACTCATAATTGGCCAGAAGAAGGCACAGGAAGGTTTCCTTTGAAGGCAGAAAAGAGAAATGTTCCCTTTTGCACAAGAGAGTTAAATATATGTTCTCTGAACAGTAAGGCTCAATTATCCTAATTAAGAAAAAACAACAGTAAAATACAACCATGAGCAAAAGATATGTCATGTTTTTCCTTCTTTCTCGTTCACTTTAATATACATCTATATGAATGTGTTTAGAGGTTAATGTGCATTATTTTCTGAATCATAGGCCTGCTACACATGTCAACAGTTGATTGTAAGGAGAATAAAAGCAGGCAGATGTTCTCCGCCGTCACAAAATGCCCAAGAAAATTACTGAAATGTTGAAAAATGGTGTTCTTCAAAGAAAGATTGGAAGGAATGTGCGTATTTCTTCTACAACAGTGTCACACAAGATCCTTCCTGCCCACAGCTATAACCATCAATAATGATTCTGTGAAGAAACCTAAATAACAAAAGCACTGCAACACATAATTCCCCGCCAGGGATTAATAAAGTGTGATATTGAACTGAATCTCATCAAATCCATCAAACAGCACAGCATCAATGTCCATTATTCATCAAAAACTGAACCACCTGGCCAGGGAATGCATTCAGGAAAGCTCTGTCAAAAACTGCAATTCATAAATACCACTTAAAACCTCACTTAGCAAAGAAGAAGCCTTCTGCTAGCTCTGCACAGAGGTGCTTTTTAAACATTTATTGATGAACGCCAAACAAATCAGTTTTCCAGATCTGTTTTTGGAAGAAATAGGTGCCATGTGCTCTGTACCAAATGAAAAAGACCATCCAGAATGTGATCAAGAAGAAGTCCAAAAACCAGGGTCTGTGATGGTTATTTACGCTCCTGTGACAACAGCACTGATGCAAAAAAAAGTGCACTGGTATTTTAGAGCACATATGTTGCTTTCATTGTGACAGTTAATCAACTTCGTGATTTCAAATCAGTCTGAGGCTTTGTTGATTATCTACAGAAAACCAGCAGAGTAAGACGTCATGAAGAACGTCCAGCTGCTGAGTTCCTAATCAGCTTGACTTTTCTAAACAGCTGCATTGTCACAAAGAAATTCCTGGAGAAGCAAAAGTTACAACAAGAGTTACAACAGTTTTATTCTTGGTGTTAGTTAATGTGATGGGTCGCCTCATTCTTAATGGACTCTGATGGGAGCATCTGCCGTCTACACGCGAAGAAGACCCAAGAAAAGATGTGCGAGATTTCTGAGAAAACTGTGTGAGATCAGACAAAACACACAATTTCCAGCTATGTCACTGAAGCACCTGGAAGCTATTTTCACCACAAAAGCTGTCTTTAGTGTTTTTGATGAGTCTGACACGTCTGTATTCTCTCTCAAAGCATCATTATCTTGTCTGGGGATCTGAGAGAAAAGCCTACCTCAAACCTGCCTAATCTATAGTGAAAAGCAACAGGCAGATTTCCAGCGTGGCTTCATTCCAATCCTGCAGCGTCCTAATGGAGAGTTTGTGCCTGCAATACACACAAACACAAACTGCTGCCTTGCAGCTTGGCGCTAGTGGCTAAAGATCAAAAGTAATAACTTTATTTGTATGACAACTTTCCCCACAACAATTTTAGGAGAGATGGACTGAAATCTGGAGTCAATGAAGGGGATGAGCAAAGAGCCCCTTCGTTTGGTGCCAGCTGTCAATCAGAACCAAGTCTGGTGTGTTTGGTCTGAGATGTGGGGTTGAGGGAACTGGACAGTTTTATTTATTGGCCCAAAAGAGCAATTTTCAAAGGAATTGGACGCTAATCAAATGAGAACAAAAACAAAACCGCACAAAGCAAAAATGAATGTAAATGATGAATTTACTCGAAATAAACAGAAAACAGCTTTTGAAGACGTGTCTCATAAAGGAGTCTTACTCATTTCCACGGGTCTTATTAAGTGCACATCACTGTTTGTTTGACTTAATCCTTTCCAAGGAAAATTGATTTGGCAGCCCAACCTTCTTTTAGATGCATTCTTTTAGCGGCTCCATGCTAGGAGCTGGACATGCATCATATTTGAACGTGGCCTCAAGAGTAGCTGAAACAGAAGTTGAGAGTCAGCTGTACGTACTTTCATGGTGGTACGAACCAAATGACTTCACTGTGATCAGAAGATGACAAAAGAAGAACATATGCTGCTATAAACTGAAACATTTGGTCGTCAAATTCTTGTGCCACGATCTGCCAAGCCACTTTGTCAATTCAGGGAAAAGCCGGAGCAGAAAATTGTGTAATTGTATGGCTAGGAGAAGTTTATACACACAAACCATGTTGGATGTCCTCGCCAGTGTCAGTCAACACTGATGACGCTGTACAGTGAAGACTGCAGAATTAGAAATGGAAAGGAGAAAGTGGGGCTGGTTACAAGTGAAACTAAACGAATTGACAGCACATAAATGAGTTGAGGACAGATGAACACAAATACACTTCAGTGGCAAACAGCAGTGGTCAAACAGGAGTAAAGACAGAAATGAGTATGTGGACAGATTTGAGAATCTGTCAGTGGTCACGAGGACAAATTACAGGAAATTATTTGCTAAAACAGCAAAACCTTTGGTAACTGTTGTATGAAATAGATTTCCATCATTTCCTACCAGAAAAAAAACACCCCGCAGCACCAGATTTGCAAATAGAATAAGCATCTGAATCTATCTGGTTAAGACAAATAGCAGAATAAAGCTTAATGTTTACGAGCATCACTATTTTTCTGCTGACCTTTCACTTTCACAGTGAAAATGATTGGTTTCGTTTGAGCACAACCAATAAAGCAACACTACAGCTGAACTGATTCATGCTAACATGATGGGGCTCCACCAGCACCACCACCTGAGGGAGTTGGAGTGATTTCATCCAACCTCTGAACACACTTCCTCCCTTTGACCTGCAAGAGGCACAGGAGACGCAGGAGTAGACTTACACCAGCTACAGGCCTCAGTACAGCCTCGAAGTGATTAAAAAATAGTGTAAATATAGAAATCCGCCATGTCTTTATGAAAACATTTAAAAGAAAATAATGGAACATGGAGAGAGCTCAGTTCTTCAAAGTTCAGGGTCAAGTGTTCAAATGCCTTTATTTTGGAGGAATAAACTAATTAATGTGCAATCAACATGATATATGCATGAAGTTCAGTCATAATATGAATCGTTTTACCTTCTACGATACAGTTTATCACTGACGCAGATATTCCATGACCACAGCAGTCTGTTCCAGCCTACGTCTCATTCCTCCAAGCATATAAACGTAAACAGCAACAGATGCCTGACATCAAGGTCTACGGCTTCTGCGTACTCACATCCGGGGGGCAGCTGTGGTTCAGGGCCTAGACTGGTGGTCTTCCAAGGGGAAGGTCAATGTTTTTATTTGCCTCCATGGGTGGAAGTGTCCTTATCTCCCCCAAAATGCTCTTCTTCATGTTAGATATAGAAAAAAGTGGTGCATGTACAGAGTGTATATATGTATATAATGAGAAGCACTTTAAGAGAGTGTGTGGATGAATGAGTTGTAGAACGTAGATAAGGTTAAAAGGAGTTATATAAGTGGTGCACATCGTTTACAAAAACAGTATATCACTTTACCATGGTAACCACAGCATATGAGGCAGTGTCTGGCTTGCTGCGTCTGTGGCTTGTGATCCAGACACTGCAACAATCGAGCTGGTAAATGTGCAGGATACACACACTTATGCTGCCAGCCACACACAATTCCACAAATGCAGTTCTTTCCATGCGTCTTCTCTCAAGCCTTTTCTATACCTCACAAACATCTATCCATCCATCCATCCATCCATGCATCCATCCATCCATCCATCATCTCTACCCACTGCTTCCTATTTAAGAACCTTACAAACATCCATCCATCCATCCATCATCTCTACCCACTGCTTCCTATTAGGGTCACAGGGACCTTACAAACATCTTCCAGAAAAAAAGGTGAAAGTAATGACTTATCATCAATCCAGGCTGACCAACTAAGAATATGATGTGCAGCTCAAGTCAGCCATAATGAGTGGATAGCAGGTAATTGAGTGTCCCTGGGCTAAGTGGATTTTCAGCCGCTATCTCCAGGTAGGCTTAGATCGCTGCACACCTCACTGTGGTGGTAACAGCCATAATTGAGGGTTTGTGTCCACTGTCAGGCAAAACATTCCATCTCAGAGACCTTAACAAGCGCCATGGACCTTCCAGCTGACACCCGTCTATTCCGGGATGCCACATGGCCTCTTTCAGACTTCCTCAGTCTCCACTCCAACTGTAAATCACATCAATAAATCAAGAGAGCCGAAGCAGCAACTGTGTCATTAGGTATCCCTGTTGTAGCAAAATGCTCTGATGGAGATATAAGGTTACAGATGCATATAAACAGATCCTTAGTGTGATAACAACCAGACTGCAATGACCCCCCCAACCACCACCACCAAGGGCTTGAAACATCGAAACATCTTCCAACAAAAATCAAATCATGAGGACATGATGCACATCTAAGTGACTCACCACTGGCCTCCACAGATTAGTCACACTTCCTTACAGCATTTGACCAGATTACTGTTCATTAAATCAAGATGACTCATCTCTATTGAGCTTAACTGGTTGACAACACTGACGAGGGTTCCAGTGGAGCCTGACTTGGAATCACCTTCACAGCAGCTGTTGCTCTCGTGTCTGGAAAACCGATGTGATTACCAGGCGTGAAAGTAGTTTTAAATTCTTGCCAGTACTATTACCAAAACCTTCATCTCTCTCACTTCATCACTTCATGCATTTTTAAATAACAAAGTCAAAGCCCAAACAAATAAAAACATTTCAATATTTTACTGTAGGCTACTTGTGGGCCTGTGGAGTAGTCAGGAATGAAAAACACATGACAACGTGCTAAACTATTTCTTTTAATTAAAACACCCAGAATACAAGTCTCTGAGAACAGATCATGCGGTCACGAGCAAAAACTCGTGTGGAAAACGTGCAAGTGCGTTAAATCAAATGCACCGATCCCCATAGCAACCACTGGGTTTCGGAAGTACCGCGCATGCGCACTCACGGACTGCTGAGCGAAATCTCCGTCATTAGTTCATAAACTGTTTATTTTCCGAGCTGTTTTGTATCGTAAATAACATGAAACGCAACTGTTTACTCTCTTACTGATTTTAATTGGATCATTTTGCAACAAACATTAAACATTTGGCGCACCGTTTACTATCTACATAAATGGTTACCTGCTCAGACCAGCATGAACTAAAACACAACTTGGACAGAATGAGTTAAAAGGGTTTTTTAAACGGACCAAAGTAGTTTTCAAGACTGCATATTGCAAGTGGATCTATTTTCTGACCCAGAGAGTGGCCCTGACTGGTTCTGAATTAACCAGTCCCCCCCCCCAATCCTCCTGTACCACAACTGAATCATTTAGTTCTATGCAATACCGGACCGGACCGTACTTACTTTCACTCCTGGTATCAACATGGTTTTTACATAAAGCAAGAAAAATAACATTTGTGACATTAAAACAGCAGAAGAAAAGGATAATTCAAAGCACACGATCAGGCCTATGGAAGTATTTAAGTTTGCAGAGCTCTGATAGAACTAAAGCGTGTCACCAAATGTCACGCAAGTTGCACAAAGCCCTTTAAGCTATCAGATCACCCTAACTGGTAAAAGCATGATCAGGTATCAGTCACACTGACTGCATCTGTCATTTGTCCTTTTTTCTATACAAAGCTTATTTGTAAGCCCATTTATATGCAGAACACAACAGATGTCTGTTTGGTTTCAGTCAGGACAGCCATCTGCTTGTTTGGAAACAAATGACTGTAGATCGCTGGATTAATGGGTTTTTGATTGGGTGCTGGCCAGGCTACCGGGAGCCTGGGCCTGTTTTCATTAACAAGCCTATCAGAGGACGAGGACAGAGCAGTGACACTGCACCCAGCCACTTAGCACACCAGTCCTACTGCCACATTCCTGATTGTTCCGACCACGGTTGGCTCTGAAAATATGAGCAGAGTTTCACTTCAGTAATATGACATGATGGTACCTGAATATGAGAGCGTGCAATCCGTTTCAAGTGGCTGGTTGTTACTCCAGATTGAAACGCTAAGTAAAAACCAGTGAAACAGGGTGAAATAAATCATCCTGTCTTCCCTGATTTCACTTTTTAGATATTACCTTCTCGCTCTGTCAATCATCAGTGAGCATGGCGTGAGGTTATTGCACGTTAAAGACGTTATGACTGCAATTACACGTGGCCATCATGTCAATAAATCCTATCACAGAAAGACTCGTAACTCCATCACATACATTGATTATGAGTAGTAGTCGTTTATGTTGCGCTTGTTTATGATCATAAAGAAAAGCACAACATAATAAAACACTCACAGAAGGTACAAAGAAAGATAAGAGGAAAAATTCTATATTTCTTCTTTTCCTGTCCTAAACCATTTCACCCTAGCAATTCCTCATGATGTACAGATTCTGTACAAACCAATATTTCTAACTATCAAATGATAATCTATAGAGAACAGATGTAAAAAGATGATTGATTCTGTAGGGAAAGAAAATCCACATTTTGGATCACCAGTTAAAAATCTGATCTAAAAGCAGATCACACCAAGCTTATGATGATAATGAAGTTTCCAAACTGACTTAAAGCCAGGGCTGTAATACCAACGTCATCACACGCCAACAGAATATTCCACAGAGCCACCAGCAGGGGGCCTCAACACACCAACATCCTCTGCGTTTGGAAAATGAAAAGGATCTGTGTTCTGCTGAGGAGCAGTCCAGGGTCATACGACTCAACTTAATGAGTCATTCAAGGATCATCTGTGAATCACTGTTTGAGAGTGAAAGCCAGAGCTGCCGGCCACCTCAAACGTTTACTGGCTTTGGCTCTTTACTTCATAACGAGGCATACTTCCCGGCGTTCTCTGCAGCCAGAACCTATAAATTAGATTGCCCCTGTCCCAAACTTAAAGGAACAGATGTGTGAGAACTGATGGAATCTTTGAAATGCTCATTTATTTACAGGATGTCAAATGTCAAAAGCAGGCAAGGTTAAGCTGTTTTAAGCTAAAAGATGCTTCTCTATATCTGTGGTTAATAAAATATTATGGGCGCCACTTTTTAAAAAAAAAATGAACTCAGTCTTTAAAAGCAAATAGCAGATGCATGAATCTTACATATTGCTGTGATTACACTAATCAGCTAATCAGTGGGATTATCATAAAGTTTCACGAATGTATGAAACAGTTTGTTTGTTTGTTTTTTGCTTATAACAAAACATGGGGTGGACACAAAACATCCAGCAAAAGTAACGGACTTTTTACCAAAATTCTAGTCAATACGTCAGAATCTTTGTGTTCTGATTGTGATTGGTTTGTTTAAGGTCTCAAAGCCCAAACACGAAGGAAACACATCCCGACTCGCTGGAACAATGCAAACTTATTTTTCTCTCGTGCTATCCTGTGTGACGTGGTATTTATTCAAGCTGCTACGTATTCTTTTTGCCAGCGGTATTCCGTGGAAGCTGTACTGCACTATGAGATTGCTCAGTTATATGTTATCACCATATATCTGAAACAAAAAAAAGTTCTTTTTTAATCAAAACAGTCTGAAACTGAGGGTTTCTGAGCACACCTGATACATTTTAGGAAAGAGTAAGATCTTTAAAAGACACTAACTCAGGTTTACATCAACATTTGCAGGTGAAATCAGAGACAGAAGCGATGTATACCGTCCTGGGTGACTGGGGGGGATTCGGGTCAGGACCTTCTGAAGTCATGGACTGTTTGGACCTCAGTGATTGTGTAACTGTGCTGTCAGCGGAGTTGTGGAGGTTAGCTGGCCACAGTTTCAGCAGCTCCTCCATCACAGTCAAACTGTGAACGCTCACTGAGTTACATAGATAAAGCACACAGATTTTCCTTTCATTTCCACTTAACAAACTTGAGCTCCCAGTGCACTGGATCACTCAGACATGCCAGTTCTGTGCTGGCACCAGTAGAGGGACCTACAGACCAGAAGAAAATGGTCTTGATTATTATTGAAATCTTTGTGGCGATTATGCCATTAATTCACCGTTGTGTTTAGAAAGGGTTCATCACCTCTGTCAAACCTTCGCCATCTATGTTCAGCGACAGCATCAGTCATGAATCACTGCAAATTACAGCAGTGGAATTAACTCATATTGAACCTAGAGAGGTATTAGAAGGATAAATGATCTATCCTCATTTGTACCCTGTCTCATGTGATATTATCCAGAAGCTATTTTTCCTGGCTGCAGCATCATGATGGATGTAACCTTTTAATTTATGTGATCTTTTTTTCCAGTTAAGAAAGCTGAGTTTCTTTTCTTTTTTTTTTTGCTTTCCAATCAACACTTGACAAGAACTTTATCACTTCCTATCAGTGATGAGATTTGTCCAAATCATCACTCCTCGGACACTTTCAATCATTCAACTCTTTAAAGCAATTTCTCATTTTCTGGGCAAAACAAAAAAAAACAAAAAAAAACATGGCACACACATAACCCAGACTGAGCCTCACAACCTAGCAGAGTGTTCCAGTTACAGCAATCAAAGAGCTGCAAAAAGTAAAAACACAGGTTCGGTAATGGATGCGGTCAACTCGACTATTTGCACCCAGCAGTCGTCACATTTACTGTAAGACAAGTGTTGATGTACTAAACATCTGGGGCGAGTGGTCCATGACTGGGGTCTGAATCACAGGTGACTGCTGCTGAGTCACTGAGTGGTTCTTCAACCTCTCTCTGGAAGGGTCTTCTGCTTCTACGAAGGCTGGGATCTGTTCATTCTTGTCTTATGGCTTGCCTTTGTCTGCTGACCTTTGCTCCTTCCTCCCCTCTAATCTCTTTCCCAACTTGCTTTTGATTGATTGTCCCCTTATATGTGTTGACTGTTTCTTGAGTGGTGATGACAGAAGTTTCCAATTGTGATTATCAATCAAGCCCTGTTATTTCACATAATATACATGTACAAATACTGAAAATGACAGCTCATTTCTTTT
This sequence comes from Arrhamphus sclerolepis, assembly GCA_037176975.1. NCBI lineage: Eukaryota > Metazoa > Chordata > Actinopteri > Beloniformes > Hemiramphidae > Arrhamphus > Arrhamphus sclerolepis. The sequence goes on from JBAMYA010068668.1 coordinate 22,390, forward strand.
CTCATATTAGGAATCTTTCTCTTTTTTTCCCTGTAAGAAGTCAGAGAACGTTAGTTTTCTTTTTATGCCATCTTTAAAGGTTTCTTTAGCTGCTACAACCAAGGTCAGAGTTCATTCAGTCTACACTCAGGATTTCCTCCTTTTGCTTTGCTAAAAGAAATGACAAGAATATATTTCTGCCAAGTGGGAAACAGCCCTGGTTTGACAGACACACGGAGACTGGACAAAGCCAGAGAACACACTTCCCCTAATGCTGTTTTAAGGATTTCCTTACTGTTTTCCTTGTCAGTTTTGACCCATTAATTGCCAGTGGGATCAGGCACAAAGGGGTTCCCTCCTGCATGAGTCTGTTCCTTCACAATCACACGCAGCTTTAGCCTTCCACTCTTTCAGTCATCCCACACAGCTACAAAAACAAAGTCCAGACAAAGGAAAGAGGGTGTGTGTGCTCATGAAGACAAAATGAGGCAAGAGGTAACTATAGAGCAGTGGTGGAAGAGGTGAAAATAGTATCTGAGCTGTTTCAGCACCTTTTAAAAATATCAAACCAAAATATTATTATACAACGGGAGAGCCTTTACTCCAGGACACTTGCGCTAAATAGTTGCATGTAACTTTGAGTGCCTTCAAAGGAGTTCAGCATATGACACTAGAAGAAATACTCTGTCTAAAGAGAGACTTGTCAAGATCAGTGAAGGGACAAAACCTTTTTTGATCTCTCTCCTGTCAACCTCGTCTTGATGTTAGAGGAACTTATTTGAGATGATGTGTTGGGGGGGGGGGCTATTTTTACAGATCATATCAGGCTTCAAACTCTCAAAGGCCTCCATCACAGCACATTGGGAAGCTACTTTTAAACTGAGCGTTAACAGCGCAAGTCCCCACTGCTGCTGGCCCATTTAAGCTGGGCGTCTATTAGCTTCCCTTTTTATTCAAGATCTACCAACAAATCAAAGCTGGGCCCTGCAGACCCAGAGGCAACAGACGTCTGATCATGTTGCATAAAGCCAGGGGCTGACAACAATATTTATGAGGCATTCCTATCGTATTCAGAGTGACAGCAGTTTCAGTTCGCTGGTAGGGTCAAAGGCAGAGACAACAGAATGTTAATGCCAATGAGGGTGACGGACAGCTTTGGAACTGACCGCTTTGGAGGCAGGGTGGGCGCTGAGTGCAGCACTGAGAATATGAAGAGCAGTGAACAAGAGAAAAAAAAAGCACCGAGGAGTGGAGAAACTTTTCTTCTCTCTGAGGAGTGAGAGTGATGGAGAGCGATGTGTCTGGGACAAGAAAGCGAGCGTTTTTCCAGTCTATTTGCCCTGCGTCTAGACCCAGAGTCAATGGGACAGGCCTAATAAAAAGGCTGGATACTGCGGCACAGAGACCGGGTTACACAGAGTCCAAAAATACTGATGAAAGGGTGCACTGTGGAGTAGCTGGGGACACTGAACTCCAGTGACAGTCTGCGAGCTAAACTCCCTCCTCCTCATTCTATCTTCCAAGACTCCAGTGCTACACTACGTCTGATCCTTTAATCTATGATACTTGGTGACAAAAACATTCAGGGATCTTATGACAGCTGTAAAGATGGACATTTCTGCTCCAAATATGAAATTCCAACTGTAACTACATGCAGCGTTTCATGGTTTGCAGGTGGACATCAGGTGGGCGTTAACATCTTTTCCATTCATCTCTATTCAATGGTCCAATTCAGGAGAAAACAAGTCTGTTAAATACTTTCCTGGGCTTAGATACACAAAGTGAACAGTAAATCGGTGTAATGAGGATCAAAGTCTACTTTGGTAGTGTTTGATGTAGACTCAGACCGTGTATTCTGATGCTGATTAACACACATTAAGTTATGGCCCAGCGTTTGATAATCAGTCTAATGATCAAAGGGAAGACTGGACTTTAGCTTTCTGCACCCATGAAGAGCGTTACCACGTACCCCGTTCACTGACTTCATCTGCTTTTGTTCTGGAGCCAGGGCATGAAAAGTCCCACAGGGGCTGAATTTTATTTATTTATTTAGGATGAAAGCACACACACACACACACACACACACACACACACACACACAAGCTACCACTGTAGAAAGCTTTGAGAGTTGGACGCACAATCTGGATCTAACGCCGACAATTTGTTTTCACATATTAGCTGAAATCAAATCTCAAACAAGGGCAGAGACCTGACCAGACAGTATGTACGAAATCTCACTTCCTGCTCCACAGGTGCACAGCAAAACATGCAAAGCTGGGCCCTGCAGACCCAGAGAGTTGTACAACGGCTTATAGAGCACATTTATAACATAAAATGGGTGATAAAGGACATTTTCGGTGCTTTTAAGAAAGTCTGCCTTTACTAACCAAATATATATTTATATATTTACATTTATGAATAATTTAAAATGCATCAATTCTGCCAAGTGTTAGACAGCATTTTCAACACCAGTATGCATTCCTTATTGAGGACAATCACGAGAGGAAAAAACCAGCCCAGACAAGATGAGGTCTTGGACGTCATGCAGATGAAGTCAGTTTTTCTAGCAGAATATCACTTTGCTGTTCGTAAAGCTGCTGCTGAAGTAAAACACATTTCCACTCAAGAACTGCTTACGAGACATGAGAGAAAGCCACGAAGATTAAATGAGAATGATTAAGTTGTCAAATGTGGGAAGCAAAGAGGTGGCAGATGAAGAGACAAAAGCAAAGCAGAGAGCTTGTAAAAGCTTTTGCCTTCCTCGTCACGTCCTCACGCAGAGGCTTGCCATGCCTGCAGAGATGCCACGCAATAAAACAGGGACCTCAGTAAAAGTTAAAGTAGGACTTCATGCAACTTTTGAAAGATGAAATGACTCGGACACAGCGGACTTTTAACTTCCCTGTGGCTTAAAAACTTCATAGATAATACATTTTTTCTGCAGTGCAACATCTGCTAAACAAACCAGAAGACAACACTTCTTTTAATGGGACAAACAACTTTGGAAAGGGTTTGCATCTTGAAAAAATAAGTAAAAAAAATATAACCCTCTGCAGCTTAAACAAATAAATGGATAAAATGAACATGGGGAAGGATAGATGGCAGGAGGAGGAAAAGAGAAAATGATGAATCGTTCATCAAAGCTCTCATCTCCTGACCTTCTGCAGGAAAGAAGAAACGGTGAGAAGTGCGACCAGCTCTGCTACCAGCAAATAACAAGCAACTGATCCAGCGCTTCTGCAATACTCTGAGGAAGAATAACACCTAATCAAACAATAAGTGCACGTTCTCTCTGTGTCACAAAGCAGCGAAGAGCCTCAGCTGTAAATACAGCATTAATTATCTCAAGTTCATTACTTAGTGAAATTCAAAATATACAACCGGTGCTTGTGAGATCTTCATATTAGTTTTAATGCTGTAGAAGCTTCAATCAAACACTACAAACAACCATCCTGTCCAATCCAGTTCCAGTTGGAATATAATCTTCTTCTGATGAGATTATATGATGAACTGAAACATGGCTGTTTTGATTTAAAGTCTGACCTTTTCCCTTCAGTCTCGACACCGGAGCCAATCACCGTAGTCTACTGTCAGCTA
>JBAMYA010068711.1:0-25948 GCA_037176975.1 Arrhamphus sclerolepis
AACGTTGTAATGTTTTATTTTACTCTTTTCTCCAGCTTCCAGAGATACTTTGCCATCACAAGTCAATACAAGTCTCGACTGGATGCATCCTGGGCAGCGCAAGAACAGATAATTTGGCGACTGCACTGTATAGTGAGTGAGGGGTCATTTTGGGCACAGCTTTGGTTAAAAGGCTCTTCCTGTGCTGTTTTCCATTTAGTATTTTGACTAAAATATGTCACAGACATTTCAATAATACCTGTTTAAACTTTTGTAAAAATTGGCATGATATTTCTTCTTTAAAGGATGTACAGATTTCTACTTTTTCATTTTGTTTAACTGAAGAGGCCATTTATTTAGTTGACTGCTCAGATTCGGACCATTTGCCATATCTCTGAAGTTGGTGGTTAAGCTGTAATCTAATTTTGAATAAAGCATGGATTTTGGTGGCTGACTCAACCACCTAAAAAAGACAGCTGCTCAGTCCAGGAATGTAAAGACATGAATTGAGTCTGAACTCACCCCCTTCTCACTTAGTGCTGACCATCGTTATTTAAGGGAGTTCTATGAAGGAACTGATAAGGTAAAATCATAAGAAGACATGACCAGCGTTAATTTTTGTTGGCACTATTTTTGTGTCATTGCTGTTGCATAGATAAAATGTAATGGGGTGTGTCTCCTGCAGTTGTACACTACTTTTATTACGCATGGATACACTGAGTGCACTAGGGTGTAACAGTTCTCACCACATAATAGCATTGCAAAATAGCAATCATACTAAAAAGTGCACTATATTGCAGTGGTGCCACCAAGTCATTGTTTTGCAAGTCTCAAGTCTCTGTCCTCAAGTACCAAGTCAAGTCTGGACTCAACACGTTTCAAGTCAAGTTAAAAGTCGAGACAGTCAAGTCTCTAGTCAAGTCCAAAGTCAGAAACTTCAAATTTCTTTTCTTTCTTTGTCCTTTTAACAATGGTACAATTATTTATTAGATGTAAATGATAAACATGAAAGCTCAAGAGTAACACCTACCGCTCTTTGTGTAGCTTTAAATATTGAACAAAGCTGGAGATTGTTCCATCACGCTCAGCCACATACACAATTTTTACTTTATGTTTTAAATTTTCTTTTTTAAAGTAAAATATCAAGTGTTTTAAAGTCAACATGTTCAAGTCCAATTGAAGTCGCAGTTTATTAGTGTAAAAGTCCAAGTTGAGTTGCAAGTCTTTTTACATTTTGTCAAGTCAAGTCTGAAGTATTCCAGTCATGTGACTCCAGTCCACAGCTATATATGGAGTAAGGGATGATTTGGACACTAGATTGAAAAGGGTGCACTTGTACTCTTTTCTTGTAGTATTTTGGCCAAAAAAAAAAAAAAAAATCCTAAACATTTCAGTATTATATTTTCAAACTTTTGGAAGAATGAGCAAGATATTTCTCCTCTAAAGCGCATACACGTTTTTACTTTTTATTTTTTTATTTTCTGAACTGAAAGTGTCTTTTTTTAAACTGGTTTGGACCGTTATTTATCATAACTATAATGGCATACAATTATATATTAATGTATTTTAGTAGTTATTTACAGTCAATAATGTGGGTTTCTTAGTTAATTTTTTTCTCTTTTTTTGAGTCAGGCATGTGGCGGGCCAGCCCCGATCGTCCTCGCGAAAAGTGGGTGTAGATGTAGTTTGTAGTCATGGAGAGACGCAGCGCTGCCCAGCTTGGCTGCTCTCGTCTCTAACGTGATGACAGCTGATTGTATCGAGCCACACAGTCAGCCAGGACCGCCGTGGCGCTTTTATTGACCTCCGCACCAAAACAACGCAGGTCTCACTCGGAAGTCATGACCCCGCGCACAACCTCAGAGGTGCGGGACGTGTAGCTGCTCAAAAAGTTGTGTCGCGGAGGGAAACAACTCCACAGTCGCCACCGCACCACATCATCAAGCTGGGGAAGTTGGATAGCTGGTCTGACCGGACCTAACGGGCTGATCTTAAGACTTCAACAGGACACGCTGCCTGTTTACAGGTAAGAAAAACGTGATGAGGGGACCCCCCCGCCCCCTGAGGAAAAAACAACAACATTTTTTCTTACTTTTCTTCTTTTTTTTCTTTTTCTTTTTTTGCTCCGTCGAACCAGAACGCCCATCGTAAGTGAAAGGATGTGTATCCACATATATACAAGTTTTCAGAAGCCTAACACAGAAAGTCTCTCTTTGGCAAACCCTGGAATAATTATTCTCTTCTATTCTCCTCTTTATTCACTATTAGACTCGTGTAATAAACACTAACGCTGTCACGGGCGGTCATGGCAGTCATTTGGGTGTGTTTTTGGACATCATTTATCCTCAGTGCCTCCACTGTCCGTGTGCATACACTTCTCTTGAGGCTAACTGTGTAATGACACGAGCTGCAGAGCACAAGTGCTGCAGACCAAATAATCCCCCTGCTGTGTGTCACCTGTGGTCTGGGCTGTCAGTTGTTCCACCATGTGAGACAGGCAGGATCACAACTGTGTCTCTGACACTTGACTCACTTTAAACATATTAACCGAAGCCTAAACCTCTGTTTGATTAAGATTTTTTTTTTTCCTTAAGAGTAAATTATTGACATAGTGGGAAGTTTATTTTGTTGCCAAAAAAGGTGACAGGTTTGTACACACTCAAACAAAAGTTTTTATTTTAAATAAAATTTTCAAAAGTTCAAGTTCAATGAATGGTATAAAGGTAACTTGTGAACTTCCCAAGGTTACCTAAAAAGGTAGGTTTAACCAGAAACATAGGTGGCCACTTTTGAGTCAGAGGTTGGTTTATAAATTGATTTCATTTTTTAATGTCAGTTGTTTATTTCTTCTATGCTTTCATTTCACAGTATCATGAGACATTGAACTGCACAATTGGAACAAAAATCCCTAAAAAAAAAAAAAACTAATCCAAATATTCACAAAACTAGCAAATACTATAAAATGAAGCTACATTTGGTCAAATTTGTATACACTGATGTGAAACCTGATTCCACCAGGTTCTGCATCACTGCAATTCATTCAGTGAGGATGAAGATGATTTTAAGAACTTTGAGCTACATGGATAAAGTGAAAACTCCATTTGAAAAGGTTACAGTTTATTGTTGTTTAATGCTATAATCTTATAAGTAAACAGAGAGTATACTGACTGTCTCAGAAAAGTGAGTGTTTGAACGAAGGCCATTATATGTTTAGTTTTGCTGTGTGTCAGCCTACAAGCAAAGCATTTTTCTTCAACAGTTATCTCAGTAAAGCAGGCTGTTATGACATAACATGCCCTAATTTATGTAGTATTAGCGCTACATGAATTGATGCCGCCTGAGTCATCATGTTTTCCATCATATTCTGTTCTGTATCTGTATGCTCACAAACAAGGGACTATGAATATATTGTTTTAGCTTGGTGCCTTTCACAGTTTGAATTAACTAGAAAGTGTTCACCTCTGCAGATCCGACCTGCAGTAAGCAGATCTTCAAATCAGTTTCAGTGCAGTCCACAGGGATTTCTTCTGCTTTGTTTTTGCACTTCTGCTGCAGAATCAGTGGTTAGCAACTTTGGCACCGTTACTTACCAAAAGTGTAGCTATTTCCCTTTGATTGCAGGGAACAAACCAGTAATCTTTATGCAAAAATTAAAGGTCTAGCAAGCTGTGCATGAAAATGTACGTTTTCCTTCAAGTCAGTCACAAAGGTACTTCCTTACTGCTGGGGCCATGAATAGATAATGGATTTTTCTTTTCTCTTTTGTTGATGTGCTTTTGTGTTTAGTGTCTAGTCAAGATTTTGGATACTTCCAAGCATCCTTCACACTGAATTATTGAACACTAGAAACAGGGTCATATATCAGCTCTAGGTGACAAGGAAACATGAGATGTGCATGTGTGTGTATTACAAGTGACGTTTGCATTGTAGAGTTGCTGTCCAAATAAATCAAATGGATCATGTTTTTATTTTTTTTTAGTGTAGCAGCAATGCACAGCGGATTATGACTGTGTTATAGTCACTATAGCCAAAGTTATGGTGCTCAGCAGCTGTAGCACAGAATGTCAAGCAGAAGTGGTATGAAAAAAAAATCTAAAGAAGCAGAGGAAATTCCTGTTGTTATCCTGTTAAGTAATCTGCCGTCACCTCAGAGGAAAGCTGCACAAAATGTCAGCATTCTCTGAAGTCTCTCTTGGCATCAGCGTTATTTAAATTGGGGATGACATCCTGCTGATGTGATCAGAGACTGCAAATAATGAAGTTAAGAGTACAAGTGCATGCAGATATAGCACATTTGATTGTATTAAATAGGCAAATTATGGAAGTTTTGCTTTCTGTACTGTTTATTTTTAACCATATAATCATGATAAAAATAATACATTGCTGTTTCCGTTAACATATTTAGAGTTGTAGGAGATTAAGTTGGTTATACAGGCTGAACTATCATTTTCAAACAAGGCACAACGATTAACTCAGTTACGCTGGATTCTTATAGCCCTTGACAGGTGTCAGATAAACTCTGCCTTGATTTAAAAACATTAAAATTAATCTGACAATGACAAATGGCAATCCTTTAAGTTTTTGTCCTCATAATAGTAATCCATTAAAATAGTTTGATTTAATGGATTGATGTAATACAAGCTGTTAATTACTCACAAATTGATACTTTTCTTTTGGTATAAATAAGTAAAACTTCTTTTGCCCTAGTTTTTTGGATCTCATTCTTGTCTGGTGGCAACAGAAACAGTTTTGTTGCTCAAAATTTCCCCAAGTGTGTCCTTAGAGTCCAAGGTTGTTGTGTTTGGTCTTAAAATTGTGCAGCTGTGCCTGAACTTGTGGAAGCGCTTTTGGTGAAAATAGCTACAAATATTCCCAAAAGTGACTCTGACCTTTTTACAATTTCCAGTTGACTTTGCACATTGCTAATTTTTATTTAATCATGGGATCATCTTATTTCTTCTCACATCATTTGTTAGGATGCAACCCTTTCCATGGAGTATTTTTCCTACGCAGAATATTCCTGGCGAGATCTGGCAAGGGGTGTCCCATGAGATGATTCACAAATGCATCAGCAGCACGCCCAGTAAAGGAAAACCATGTCCTGAGTTCCTCATAAAAGTTTAGAATCTCGTCCTGAGTTGGGTTTCCCATGTACAAATAGCACATTCCATGAGGTGATGATGTTTCTACAGTCATGATCTGATCCCATGCAAGAAATCTGTTACGTAACAGCTCATATGAAAACTATTAGAGCTGAGCTGTGTTATAAGGGAGCGGCATATCCTTGGCCACCTCTGGGGTCCTATCAGGGAAAAGCCTCTTCCATCCAAACAAATTTCTGTATCCATGACAACGGGGCTTTGGCTCTCTAGATCATCTGAGTCGTTCTCTTCACTTTGGAAATGTTTATGCAAAAAGGCAGCTCCACCTAGTGTGTGTATACTTGTGTGTGTGTGTGTGTGTGATGTCATCCTGTACAGTGCATTGATATTTAACATGTGCATTCTTGAGAAAGGAATGCAGAGGCAAATATGTGTGTAAGTTAGGATGAAAGGAGACAGGAAAATAAATACATTCCCTTGTGGAATGTTTGCGTACTTTGCCAGACAAGCGAAATGCTGGAATGCAAACTGAATGAAAATGGGAGGACAGAAGTGGATTTATGTAGATCAATGGATGAGCCAAAATGAGTGTTTCCAGACTCTTACACAAACCCACCCAGGCTTTTCCCCTACATTCAGCAACAATTCCTCCTGAAGCTTTCTTTATAACTCAGCTGTTAAAGGCAGTGACAGTTTATTGATCCACATCATTGTAAATATTTCGACATATGTCAGTCAGCTTTTTTCCACTGCTTAGTCAACAGATGGATTTTATTGTATAGAGGATATAAAAGCAGGAGAGGACAAGTACAGCTGTGTGGAAGATGACTGATTTGAAATGGATGATGGGCATGTCCTGCCACTTTCGACACAGCTGGCGCATTCACACTAAAGTTCATTTGTCATTACTTTTAAAACTCAATACAGAATTTACTGCATGCATCGTCATGTTTGGGTGGATGATGATTTTATAACCTTTGGACAGGGAGACTGCCAATGTTAATGCTTCGCAAAGATAACAGTGGCTAGTGACTCACAAATATATTGATGAAAAGCTCCATTGTTATGACTTTATTTTCCAAATTACATAATTTCAAAACAGTAACAGTATCTCAATTCCAAACAGCGGTTGTTAAAAATCTGTTTTGTTCATTTAGTGTTTATGTTAGTCAAAGTTGGGAGTTTTTGTTTTATCATTATTAATGTCTTTGTTGGTTTTAAATTCTGAAAGGCAGTTTGTGTTGCACAAGTGTCATGAAAAGTGCTACACAAATAAAGTTTGATTGATTGATGTCTTGACGTGGGGAAAAAATGGGTTAAAATCAGACCTGTGTGAAAATAAGCAACGTCTATTTGTAATTAGGCTAATGGGAGGAAAAATAAAATTATTGTGCTTTTTTTTTGTAGATGCCTTCAGAGAAGATTTTCCTGAAGGCTGCTCATTTCGTTGCAGTGCAGAATGCTGAATAATTGTTTGGTCTGTTAGTGTGCAGATGATTTTAGCTGGAGTTGTTCTGATTTTCAATACCAGCATCGGATATACGGATTCTGTTGAAAGTAAGGCTATCGGGATTTGTGAGTATTCAACTCTGTTCATAATCAGATACCATGAGATTTTTACAAACAGAATTCTAATTCTTTCCAGGTACTCCAGCTTTCTCCCACTGTTCAAAGACATGGATGTTGGTTATTCTAAATTCCCCATAGGCATGAGTGAGAGTGTCAGTGCTTGTTTGTCTTGATGTGGATTGGCGAGCTGTCCAGGATATACCCCTGCCTTTCACCTGAAGACAGCTGACATAGGCTCCAGCCGACCCCTGTGACCCTGCACAGGAATGAATGGGATGGATGGATGGTGGAGAAGCAATGACATGTCCAGTCTTGGCATAAACTGTCTAGCATTATTACCATGTTGGCAATATGGCGTTATCTTGGGCTGGGAAATCCAACCAGGAGATCTACAACGTGCTAAGTGTGCAAAGCTGTGGTTTCTAGAGGTGGCAGGAATATTACAGTAATACAAGCAACTCTAAGCATTTAAGGAGCCATCATGTTAAAAAGCACAAATTTATTAAGGTTAAGGGATCAACTTCTGCGGCAAACTCTTGACTGCTTTTCAGAAATGTGAAATTCCCCAAAGAAAGTCAAAAAGCTTTCCTTGACCATACAGCAGTGACGGTAATAACACTAAAAGCAGCCATGCAAGTTTAGTAGTAAATATTAAAAATGAAAAACACTGGTGTCTCACTCTAAATCACACAATAGCCAGAGCCCAGGTATTGGAGAACCCATAAAAATCCTATTCGAAGATCTCTACTTTCAACCATCCATTTTATTTCCCCATTCTGGTGCTTACTTGTCTGAGTGCGACACAGTGGCTCCACCAAACACTTCAGCGGAGTTTGGCATTTTTAGGCTTTTGATTCAACATGCCAGATGTGTTCATTTATCCAGTTGGCTGTGGCTGAGCTGTGCTTCCTCATCTCAATGAAATGCATTGTAAAAATGAGCTATTTTCCTGAGGGTCCTGCCATTATCTTGATGTTTGGAGGGATGTCAGATGGATTGGATAAGCAATCCTCATATTTTTAAAGTAATTTTAAGTTTCTAAGAGGTGACAATTTGTTGTTTTGCCACATATAATAGTGGACTGCATAATTTAGTTTTTTGGAGAGTTAATTAAACAAAACAAGCAACTTTTAGATTTATTCTTGCTGACATCAAAAGTGAACTTACATGAAACCAGACAGACAGTATTGAACAGTTATTTGTCCTGAGCTAAATACCCCTTGAGCTTTTGTGTGTCAAACGTCTGTATGACAGATTATACACAAACCGCAAGGTTTAGATGTAAAGAAACAAACATTTTCCTGCCACAGGCAGTCTCTGTGGTGCAGACTTTGACAAACACATGGTCATAAAACCACAGCTTGTATTGACATCTGTCGTCCTCCTCTTCTCTATCACTTGTGCCTGAAGAACTGGATGGTCAAAGAGACGCAATAGATGTACCACAGTTTTAATGTCCAGAACTGTCCACCTGCTTTGGCTGTGTTGTTTTGAGGTGAATGGATTTCTGTGGGCTCAGCATTGTGGATGGGAGGGTGCTGCACTGCTGCACAACACGAGTCCCTGGTAAACAGACGCTATCAAAAGACACCAGCTGTCATCCAGCCCACTCCAGACGATTCCATTAGTGTGTGTGTGTATGCGAGTATATATCCACACCTGAGCACGTGCCAGCCTGCCACTATCTGAATAGGTTGAATGGCACAGAGGTTGTGTTTCAGTGTAAGCCACGTCCTGACGGGCGGACAGATAATGAGGCAGCAGCTTTATTGTTGGCATCAGACTGTTCAATAGTAGATACAGCAGGTCAGCAAATACCACTTCTGTCACTTTACAGAAACACCAATCAGAAAAAGTTAGAATACGAAAATGATTAAAAAAAACCCAAACAAACAAAAAAAAACTTTTTATTTGATTGCTGATGGCGTAAGCCAATTGATTTAATTAGTAGAGCAGATCTTTCCAGGAATACATGAATACTGTGAAGTTTAAGCTAAAGACAAAAGGGACCATCCAGACTGTTCTTATGGGGTTGCTTCAGTCCCCTTGCCCAAAGGTAATTGCTATATAAATAAAACTAAATTGAAATGAATTAATTTCCACTTCTGTGATGGCTGTGTTACTACAAAACCGTACACAGTGATTTTAGAGCAAAATGCATTTCCTTTACCAGGGATGTCCTTTTTTTTTAACCACAAGACAAAGACAAAAGTACACTGTGCACGCATTAAAAAGGCATAGCTGAGAAAGAAAAGAAAATGGGCATTGGACTGACCTCCCTGCAGTTTTTGACCTGTCCCCAATAGAGAATATGTGAAAAATTCTGAAATGGAATTTATCTGTACTGTTTCGCAAGTGTACACGATTGCAGGAGTAATGAGGAAAAATAACTCTTGAAACACTTTATTTCTTGGTAGCCTCAATGCTAGCACAGCTTGACTGTCTCAAGTTTTATTTTAATTTGACTGGTGATATATGTGTGTGTGTATTTTGATTAATTAACTGTTTAAAGTTTGATGTATATAAAAGTGTTCTAAAAGTCAAATCTTTTTAGACCACTTCAAATGACCCTTCAAAGCTCTCTCGTTTTATTTGTACCACAAATGTTGCAGATCAGTGACATAATAGTGGTATCGTCATCCCTCGTGTGATATTTTTCTTGGTTTGATTTTGTGACATTTGCTGAAAGACTGCTTTGTTGTGGTCATGTAACACACACAAACACACATGGGCAGATAATTTACCAAAGGCAGATGATGTCTCAGGGCCACATCTTGGGTCAGACAGCTGGCGCTTTGTCCTGCTGTCAGCTGTGATGTACGTATACAGTGTGTGTATGTGTGTGTGTGTGTGTGTGTGTGTGTGTGTGTGTGTGTGTGTGTCAGCTGTTGACTTAGCTGTCTGTCGTGATCCTGTTACTTTCTCCAGGACTGTGCCAAGTGACACACACCAGTCTCACTCACACTGTCTCATTCACTTTTCTTACCTGAAAAATAAGCAGTAACCACTGTTGTGGTGAAGTGTTATTAATGCTTTAAAGTAACAGTTTGCTCTTGTAATCCAGTTGATGGACATGTTGCCTAAAATTCTGTTACCAGGACACGTTAAGAGACGAGAGAAATTAAAAGTACTTTTACACAGTTCTTACCTGCTTTGTCACCTTGACTTATGAATATTAACAGAAGAGATGCCTCTAGGGCTTAACAATAAAAGCTTTCAGCATCATATCCCTCATGCTTTACCATGAGACATTTTACAGTGGTGTGCTGGCAATTAACACTTCACAGCCTATTTGATTGATGACCATTAATCAATGAATATTTTGATTATTGATACCAACCTCATACATCAACATACCAACTCTAATCATAATATCACTTATGTCTGTATATGTCGGGGCTAATCAGGGAGATCAAATCAGTGAATATTTTCCTGTAAGGAATGTTTCCTGACACCACAGCCATTTTCCCCCTTATAAATCCAAACAATAACCCTCATCTGGTGCTGTGGTGCCTCACAAAGAAACACTTGTGTACTGAAACATGTTACATTTCTACAAAGACTTTGGCAGCGGAAGACTTATTCATCTATCTTTTTCGGTTCTTGCACAAATAGCTATGGAAATTTGAGGTATGCTTTGCAAGCAGTGTGACATAAATTAAATTAGATATCATGAAGGAGTTTCATATGTTTACTTAAATTGCTTAACTGAAGATAAAAACATCTTTTAATGTCTGCTGTATAGTGCAAACATTCCCTCTTACTATATGGTCAACCACTGGAGATCTCTGTCTCCCTGTGAAATGCCATGACATAATTAACGTAGTGGGAGTACGTGTGGTCATCTGCTAAAGAATGGTTTTAAAGTCGGCAGCGTTTGTGCTGCTGACATACTGACAAATCCAGAAATAAGGCTAAGGAGATTGTCTGGCTGGATGCAGGTCTGAGGATTAACGGTGTGAAAGCTTCAGCTGCCTAGTGGCTCTTTGCATGACTTGGTATAGAAAATTAGGTGATCTTAAGTTCAGTCATGGTGGATAAGGCTAAAAAAATTTATGTCATGTCATAACCCAGTGTACCTACTGTAAATATTTTGACCACAACCAACAAATGACACTTTTACTAGAGCAGGTGCAGGTGTTCTTGCAAAAGGAAAGAAGGAATGGTTCTAAGTAAAGAGGAATCTTTCTGGGAGTATACCAGATCACTCACATTTAGGCTTTCCCTAGCCTCCGCTACAATGTTTTAGCCTACCTGGCTGAAAACACGCCACTAAAGCCACTTATGTGGACTTTTATTAAAACTTTAGATTTTTCCGTACAGCTGACAAAAGTACGATTTATGGATGTTTTGTGAAATTTAGGTATAACTGTAAAACGTTTACAAAGCTGTTGAGAACATGCCGGCATCATTTTCATTTAACATTAGGAAAAAGAGACGGACACAATAAGTTAGGTTCTGGAAAGTGAAGAAACTTGAACAATGTTGGTTTTTGTGTAGCATTTTCCACCTGCTTTGTTTTGGAAACATAAAATTTCACCATCTCAACATAGACAAAATAGACAGGACAATTTAACCTTCCACATCTGTAAGCAGCAACACAAATCGGAGTGGGTGAGCTGTGGAGAACCCAGCTGGACTGCACCCTGTTGTAAACTCTTGGTATGTACATTTATGAACTTGTCTCTGGATTGTAGATTTTCATTATGCAGTTTTCTTGACTTCTGTCAATGTTGTGAAGGGATCACAGAAAGAATTCTGTGATCATCCACTTTAATTATCTTTCATGTTCTTGCAGGCTTTTTCATGTTGTTGAGTCCAAAAGTGCTTTTGTTCCTTTAAAGACACATAACAGATAGCAAAGACCTAAGGGTTTTATGATATATCTTATGGATTTGTATAGTTTTTTCAGCCTAATGATGTCCTTCTTTACTTGCATTTAAATCTCCTAGGTTTCAACGGTGAAAAAGCTGCCATGTCCCAACATGACACTTCTGAGCTTTTATCTGCTTTTTTTGTGTCTGCATATATGATGTGGTTTAGTGCCAATATTTGCAAAAAACCTTTTTACTTTTATATGCAATTTGATCCTGCAGCGATTTCCTAGTGTGTAGGTGGGAGTGTGGGTGAATGTGTCCTTCAGCCCTCTTGACAGTCGAATCTAACAAACTTTATTTGAACATGATTCTGTCAGAGGACTAAAAAAAAACAACAGTGGAACACGTTAAGACAAACAAAGAAAAAGATAGTGACTGTAGTATGTTTTGTTAGACAATGCATTGATGTAGTGCAGTATGATGGATGTAGATGTGTGTACGGTGGGTGTGTGGCGGTGTGAAGTTGATGTTACACCCCAATTCATATTTGAGCTAAAACAATCCAACAGTGACTAAAAGCAGTAATAATGACCCATAACACTCTGCACCAACTAGTTACAGCAACCAGAACTTCAGGCAGAATCCCAGTTGGTGCTGGTGTGCTGGATCAGTGTCATGCAGCAGACCTCCATAAGTGCTCCAGATTCCTTCTCCAACTCATCAGGACCATCCAGTTCAGCAGGCCCCCCCTTAAGACACAGATAGCAAAGGCTTTTATCTGTTTATTTGTAATGAGGGAATAGACCTCACCAGGCCAGTTAAGCCAGTTGTCCAGATTCTTATCCAGTAAAAATGAATATGCTTGGCTTAAAAATGTAATTTGAAATCAGTAAATGTCATATTTTTGTGGAAACCTTTTATAGTATGTTTTTATGTTTATTCTTTCTTTCTTTATTTTTTAAAAGTGGATTCCATGTACACTTTTAACCCTTACAAGGCCTTAAGCCCTAACTAACTGCCTATGTCTCTGCCTGTGCATCAACCCTGGTTCATTTTGACCCAAACCCTAAAAGTCTTGTGAGGGTTAAACACTCCTTGAGCCTTTCTTTTGCTTTGAGCATTTTGCCGACAGACCGTACATCCATTTACAGAAGCCACACTCATTTACAGACACAGAAAGCCAGGGTAAGACTGGGTTGCACCATTATCACTCCTTTCACAAGCTGCATGTCTAGACTTGTTTGATTTACTGTGATGTCTGACGTGCAGCAACTAGTTTATCTGGAGAGTGACTGAGCAGAAAGATGAGTAGTATGTGCTTCGCACTATTCAATCAAATCTAAACCACATCCGCACAGTCCCGAGTAGCCAGTTTTCAAATGTTTATGTCTAAATTATTAATGACTATGTAATTTCTTTCAAAGTCAGAGAAGTTTTTGTAATTTTTAAAAGGATCAGCACACATTCAATTCTTAAAGTGAAGATGTGCAGTAAATTGTATATCCATTTATATCTCACTATCCTGTTTAGATCTAATCGTGTTCTGCTGCAGATGCTACTGCGTTTGTGTCAGTTTATGTTTCTGCTTGGTCACTGCTGACTGAGCTTGCATTAGTTACAGCCTTGGCTTACGTTTCATTGGGGGTTTATCACTGTGTGGTGTAGAATTCACAACCAACCACGCAGAGAGCACCACCTTTTTTTTGTAAAGTAAAGCAGCAGGCTTTGAAACACACACAAATTCCTTGTGCTTTCCTCTCCTGCCGCTGGTCATCTGTCATTATGTCCACATCCAGGATAACCCGACCTGCATCATTCCCCAGAGACTGAATTCTGGTCTAGAGTCTTGTTCCTCTGCCGCTCTTGGCTCCAGTAGCCTACTTAACAGAGGTCCCATTGAGTATGGCTAACTGCAGCCCTGCTCTCTCATTTCCCATCCCCTTCAACCCGTATCCATCCCCACCTGTGGTTAGCCTGTTCCCAGATAATAAGACACAAAAGCTGGCTGGTGTATGTGCTCATTTCAGCAACAATCCATAATTGCTGTGACCTAAAATAGCAAATACTTGCTCCATCTCAAGCTTGTAACTGCACAATACCATTATGTTTACATTTCTGCACGATTATAGCTTTTGTAGTCCAGTTGTAGCTGCAAATATTCTTAAAATCTGAATGGGTTTGCACATGCTTTCCTGATATTACGCAGCAATAGCTTGCAAGCATATGCAATGCAATAGGAAGAGAAACATAGCTTGAAATTAAATACAAACAGGAATAGGAAAAGTTGCTAAAAATAACCATTTTCCACAGACTTACAGATGGATGACTGTTCAAAAATAAAATATGAATGTTTCATTCAGGACATTGTGGCCTTACTGTGGAGCTTCTGATGAATAAACTAGTCTGACGGTGTCTCACTTGAAACTGAAGGTCACTTTTAGCCTGTGATGACACCTTTATATCCAGAAGTGAGTAGTGTCTACTGGGATGGCATGGCATAATTATCACCACCAGTGGATATAAACAAAACTGAACATCTATCCAAGACTTTTGATCAATTAATACATTAGACAGCACTTTCATGTGCCATCATCTCACTATCAAATGATGCACTTACTTTGGGAAATTAGTGTTTCATTCCCCTGCAGTTCTACAGACTTGTCCATGCTGTTTGGACAGCACATGGCGACCCAGTATAAATATAGTTCTCTTTTAAATTGCCAGTAACTGCTTTTCATGAAAGATTGATATATTTGTAGACATTATTCATTCAAGCATTGTAGTTATATTGTAGTTGATCAATTCAATTCCACTGGAATGAAGCAAGGAGAGGATTAAAGAAGTGCTTATTTAATAAATGAGATATAATTTCCTCATATCAAATGACACACACAAGTGTAAAAGTGAATTCAAAACATCAAATGTGCTTGACTATGGTTATTTTCCTCCATATTTTTTTTTCTTCAGTGCATTTTTTTCCTTTTGATTGAGCGGTTCAGAGAAGTGTACTTTACCCATCTTAAGTAGAGCTGTTTTTTTTTTCCTGTGTCCTCTATGTCCTAGTTTTCTCACGCTCTTGTTACCCCTTTCAATTGGTGCACGCACACACACACCCCTCACCCCCAAAAAGCTCACTCTCTACTGTGAAAGCATTTTACTAGCATAGTAAGGATTATTCATTCTTTTTAAGAAACCTGAGAACTTCTGCACTTTGAGAGCAAGCCTAACCTTTCATTAATCCTTTTTGTTGTTCTCTGTGAATTTGTCCATGCCTTGTATCAAACATTGTGAGAACTGTGTCCCTCTCTGTCCACCTTTGCAGGGGATGAGTTATGGAGGCAGGATCGGTGGTGCGCGCTGTGTTCGAGTTTCTCCCCAGCGTCTCAGAGGAGCTCCCTCTCTTCACTGGTGATGTCATAGAGGTACTCAGTGTTGTGGACGAGTTCTGGCTGCTTGGCAGCAAAGATGGCGTCACAGGTAAGTTTTGAAGCGTCAGTAGTGGTATAAGTCAACCAGTTGGTATGAAATAATATGAACAAAGCCCAGACTTTAACCAAAAAAATAAAGAAAATAAAGAATAGTGTACAACAAAACACGAGACAGCTCATATATGAATATAAATATACATATGTATTCATATACATACATATATATGAATGTAAACAGCTTATTGGGTTAATGCTTAATGATTTACTCTGTTCTGCTTTTTAGTGTTGACACTTGGTTGTATGACTCTTCTCCTGTGAAGCCATGCTGTTGTGATTGATGCAATATGTTGTTCAGCATTGTCTTACTGAAAGTACACAAAGACGACCATGAAAGAGATGTTGTCTGGATGGGAGCAAACTTTGCTCTAAAACCTCTGTGCTCTTCAGCATTGATGGAGCCAACAGGCAATAATGCAACCTCATACCATCACAGACACCTTTGAACTGTCCGCTGGAAACAAGCTGGATGGCCCCTCTCCTTTTTGATTTGTAGGACACAATGTCTGTAGTTTCCAAAAAGAATTTAGATTCAACAGACCAGTTTTCCACTTTGCCTTAGACCATTTGGGTCTAGAGAAGATGGCAGCGTTTCTGGATTGTGTTCATGTACGGTTTCTTCATTGCATGATACAGCTTTCACTTGCATTTGTGGATTTGACGCTGAACTGTGTTCACAGACTGATGTCTAGAGGTGTTCCTGAGTCCATGCAGTGATGCTTTGTAGAGAAGCGTCTGATTTGAATCCAGTGTCGTCTGAGGGCTTGAAAATTACTTTGGGCCTTGTCCCTAGTGCGTAGACTCACTTTTAATGACATTATGTACTGTAGATGGTGGGATCTTTCATCTTTGCAAATTTACATTGCAGAATATTGCTCTGAAATTGTTCTACAGTTTATAGATGGAGTTTTGTCACAGATCTTTACATCCAAAAAAGCTCTGACTCTCTGAAATGCTACATTTGATATGTTCCTAATGTTCTGTTGGGAATAAACTGTGGTTTTATAAGAATTGTATTCCCGTTTTACACAATGTCCGAACTTTTTTTGGAATTGGAGTTGTAGATGTGTTGCAAGATGTACCTTGGAAGTCATTTGCGTCCTTTTTTTTTCTTTTAAAGAAAAAGAAAATTCCATTGAAGTTTTTCGAGGAACTCAGGGGAGTTCTCCAGAGAGGAAGTGCTCAGAGGAAGTCAGTCTAGATTTATGCATTAATTTCATTTGAAAACCACACATGACATCAATGAAACATACATACTAGGAATAAAAATATTGCTGCAGCTATTATTTATTATATTATGCAAATAATGAAATATGTTGACCTCAGTGAGAACATTTCCATTATCAAAAATAAGTGAACACAGTTCTCAGTTTTTTTTTCTGATCTGCGCAATGATGAAACTCACAGAGCAACGGTGGAAATCATACTAACAGACTCAATAAAGTAAGAATAATCGTGAGAATGGCTGAACGACAGACTAAACAAGGGTAAATCTTGTACAGTGTTGTAAAAGCAACTTAACCTACATGCCCAGAAGGAGGTAAGGAGGACCTACCAAACAAAAAGTTGAACCAAAAAACCCCAAACCTGCTTCTTGACCTGCTTTAAAACTATACTTTTGTCCAAAAAGTACCAACTTCACCTTTTTTCCCCGTCCAGACACCACTGGTTCAAGAATCAACAGTGTTTTTTTTTACCATATATATATATGTGTATTTATTTATTTATCTACACACATACAAGGTGTAGGTATTAGAGGTGTAGGTATTTTAGTCATTATTTTAGAATGAGGATTATCCATCTGGATAGCTAGGACACTCTGATAGTTGGATTACAACAAAATTCCAGGGGTTTCTTTTGTGCTTCCACCAGTTCCACCAGCATGGTAGTTTTTGAAAATGGCGTCAATAAAGTCTGCACTTACTCTTCTACGTAACCTCTCACCTGTTCTGAGAAGTAACATGCATGTCTGAGTTAACATGAAAAAACAAGATATGGGAGCAAAATGAGAAGTTATAGTCTTGAGAAAACTACTATTTTGTAAAGCAAGTGTTGATGTTGTTTTTCTCGGTGAATTCGGTGATATGTTCGCTTTTTTTCCTGACTTCAGGTCAGTTCCCCAGCACCTTCGTGGAAGAAGTTACCATTCCCAGCACCAAACCTGGAGACACGCTCTATGTGTGCATCAATGATTTCAGCACAGCAGAGCCGGGAAACCTGTCTTTGAAGAGAGGTACAGTCACAGTGTTAACACTCACTATACTGACTTTTAATCTAATGGCTGTTTATGAATTATTGTCCTTTCTTCCCTCGCATCACATGTGGTGTAACCAAACAAAACACATTTGTTCCTAATGGCACAAACCTTAACACTAACAGCTCATGTGTTTTCACTTAGCATAACGCTTCTTGTTGATGTTACAGTTCTCAGGTAAAACAGTTGTTTTATGTTGTTTTGTGTTGTTTTTGGAAAGTGTGACTCTTTAGTCAGATATGACTGATGCCTTATCTCCACTGCCACAAGGTTGACTCATGCCAGAAATTGAAATCAGTGTTTTTGGCTCATATTTAGTGCTGCATGAAATGAAATCCTGAGAGAGAAAAAATACAATTTTTATACAGATCAGTCCTAAAACCAACTATTTAATCATAATGAATGGAGATAAGGCATTTTTTTCTTTTACATCTTCTTACAAGGAAATATATGACATAAGTCATAATAATGGTGTAGAAATCTGATTACATTACTTAGTCAAATGTATTTGTGAGTTGTCTGTTTTTAATTCTGATGCTCAAATATTGATTAATATGTTTTAGCCATAGTGATTTGACTTTATTACCATGATAGTTTATGTGCAAACATCTCTCTGCCAATTCATTGAATATTTGCACATTAAAGCACAAATCGTTAAAAACAACAAGAAAAGAAAAGAAATCCCATCATACTAATTCAAGAGATATTTGTTGTTGGAACTACTATTGTACCGTAACGTAATTAAACTCCCCGGTGGTTCAGTGGTAGAAATCTTGCCAACCATGTGGGAGTTCTGGGTTTGATTCCTGGTTGCATCAGGAATCAAATCCAGTGTAAAACTAGTGCCAAATCAATCATGTAGATCACATTGGGTTGCTGTGGCAACCCATGATGGGAGCAGCCTAAAAGAAAGTTCATGATAAACACAAAGGTAATTTCCAGCACTCCCCACTAGATGTCCTCAGAGGTCAAACTTAAACCTGCAGAGTTTGTCTTCTGCTGACTTTTTGATTTCTTTTCACATTTTTTTTCTTTCATATTTATGAAACTCATATAGAACTAATATTTGCAGAGATCCTTTACATTAGTTAAATGTCTTGTTTGCCTGTAAATGTCACTGTTGCTAGTAGTACTAGTGTTACTGTAGTTAGTCTTACTGTGGCCTAGACTAGTGACATGCCCGCCGCTTGTCAGTAACTGCTGGGACAGGTTCCAGCTCCCTTCAACCATGAACAGGATAAAGTAGGTATAGAAAATGGATAGTTTGATCAAACACTGCTTGTTATGTTACAGGATGAAGCATTGAAAACTCTAGCTTAAAGTATGGAAAATAAATAAGCAATGATTCAACATTTTTTTAATATATTTCTCCTTTTACTTTAAAGTGAACCCATTAAAACATATAATAAGTAAGAGTAATTCCAGTCTTGTTTGTGTAGTCATTGACAAATAAAACATCCCACATCAGAGGATACATAGAAAACAGTCGACATTGGGCATTGAGTATTATTTCCCATGGTTGTATTGGCTCTTTTCCAGTTTCAGTCCCAGACACAATGGGAGGTGGAGCCACAGGTCTTTGGAATGTGACCCCCATGACTTCTGGTTGACCATACAACATTCCTGTAATCCCTTATCCTCCAGTTATAGTAGGGCCCATTTCAAGCTATTAAAAATGCAACAATAAAATTTTGAATTTAGTTTAAGTGTTGAGCTGCAGAACTGAAAAGGCCAATTTAAGAAATAAAACTAATCTTCCAGTTAGCTTTCTGCTCAACAAAACCACTTCAAAATAGCTGAGAATATCATATAAGATATTTTCAGCTAATTACTTGATTGAATTAGTTAGGTTTGCAGAAATACTGAAGATATTTTGGGTTTTTGTTATCTTTTGAATTTTGTGCTTGCAGCTGCTTTTTCATTATGTCAATCATTAAGGAGAAAGAAATATATTTCAAATAACAGTGTAACACAGAACCGTCTTGTATCCTTTAGTAATATTATCAGTGCCATTCTTGCTGTCCATGTATAGTCTGTCTTCAGAAGTCACTTAGGTCCTGACGTATTCTTTGCTTTCTGTCTCTCCAGGTGATGTGGTGGTGGTTGGAGAGGCAGGAGGGTCCAAGGATTTTGGGGTGACTTGGCAACGTGGCTGTAATGCCTGGGGTGTCCGTGGACTCTTCCCCACATCATGTGTGAAGGAGCTCAACTTGTCGTACCGCTCGAGGCAGCTTTCTGAACGCTCAGCTCAGGCTCAGGCTTCAGATCTCCCACCCTATGCCCTGGGTCAAGCACGGGCACTAATGAGCCTCCATGCTCAGCTCAGTGAAGAGCTAGACTTCCGTGAAGGGGATTTGATCATCATTACAGACCGGCCTGAGCCCGGATGGTTCCAGGGCGAGTTAGATGGTCAGAGGGGGATCTTCCCAGAAGGATTTGTGGAGCTCCTGGGTCCTCTCCGATCTCCTCAAGACCCAGTTGATTGCCAGTATTTAAACGAAGATAACAAACAATTTACGTACGAGGACACTTATGATGCTGAAGAAGTTACTGAGGAAGAGGGTATAGAAGAAGGTGAAGTTTTTCTGACAGAGGAAGAACAACAAAAGGAACCTTTCATAGAAGAAGAGCTTAAGGAGGAAGGTGGTGTTTATGGTGTGGCACTCTATGAGTTTCGGGCCATGGAACCAGGCGAGTTGGACTTTGATGTGGGAGATCGCATTCGTGTTGTAAACACTTTGGAAGACGGTTGGCTGGAGGGGGAGCTGCGAGGGCAGCGGGGTATCTTTCCTCACCGTTTTGTCAAAATGGAGGATGAGGGACAGAAAACTGCAGAGGAAATAAATGTTGCAGAGCCAGAAGAAGAGAAGAATAACTATAGCGATCACAGGTCCACTAGTTTATCACCAAATGTATCAGTAAATAATCCAGCATGGAGGACATATGAGGATCATACTGTGTGGGACCTGGACTACTTTGAGAGGACTGAAGAGCACAAGTGGCAGGGTGAGAATAAAAGTGCTGTGGCTCAAAGTGATAACAGGGGGCAAAGAGATGGCGGTAACAGACCTGACACTCAGCCACTTGGACATATACCCCCATCTCAAAGAGCACCTCAGAGACCCAAATCTATTCCTCCACCAAGACCGAGACTCCCACCTCGGCCTAGCCTACCTGCACATCGTCCTCGGCAACATGTTGCCCCATTGTCCAAGAGAAATCAATCTAACTGTACCAATGGTAACATTCGACCATTACAACCCAAATTAACTCACAGCCAAACACTCCCAAACACTCATTGTGGTTGGCCTCAAGCCAGCAAATATCACCAGATGCCATCAACAGAAACTACCTCCACTAATAACAGGTCTGCTAGTCTTAGCCAGGCATTAATTAACATTGTTGAAGGTCCAAAACAGTGGAGACTAAGTCGCCATGCTAGTGTGAGTGATGCTGATATGACACGCTCAGAACAAAAGACACAAGGCACCAATGGGATCCTCCCGACATCCATCACCTTACAAGCCTTGGCAACATCAGCCAGTGAGCTGGAAGTCAAGCTATCACAGCAGCTTTTTGAATTTGAGAAAAGCTTGAATACTTTTTGCAGTGACACCAATGTGAGTTCTGGTGTTCCCAGTGAGACACCATTTGCAGCTGACCAGAACCAGCAATCCTGTATCTCGCGTCACTTTTCTATACTTGACTACAGAGATGAAAATGACATCATCCGTGGCTCCGTGCATTCCCACGGATCCAACTACTTGCAGTCCAAGGCCTCGTCTTTGGAGAGACGCAGGACCCTCCGCCCTCCTCCTCCTCGTCCTCGAGTCTTGCATCCCCCAACGCCAGCTACGTGCAGACCTGCTCGTCCTGCTCCACGACCGCCACCTCGCTGCCCAAGACAAAATGTCCCTCGCCCATCCAATAACTCCCTCGCCAATGCCCCAATCTTCTATGCTCCCAATGAACCCCTTCCAGAGGTTCTAACAGAGGATCAGGATGAGTCTGGCGACCTTGCAGCTGCTCAGGAACACGAAATCCAGTGCCACCAAGACGCTGAGCAGGAGGAGGACAGGGAGATGGAGTTGGAGATTGAGAGACAGAGAGCTGAGGAGGAAGAAGAAGAAGAAGAAAGGTACCAGTTGTTGGTACGGCTTCAAGAAGTTGAGCATGACATGGAGGAATACGCACGAACAGCAGAAGAACTCAGAGCAATGTTGGAGGAGGAGGAAGACGAAGCGGCTCGCATGCAAGCCTTGGAGAATCTGGAGTTCTGCAACTATACACTGGAGACCCTGGCGCTAGAGCAGCAGCAGCTACAAGGTAAGACCCCTGAGCAGACATAAAATCTCAAACAAACAGGATGTGTTTTATAAAACTGCTTAGGATCCTTTCTAAAAGTTTATCTGGACCCAAAAGCCAAAAATGCCGTGCACAAAAAAAAAAAAAGTATAAAACCATACATACGTATGCGTGTTTTTCTCTGTGTGGCGTTACGTTTATCGTGCAACTAAATTTGTCAGAACCATGGTTGAGTCAGAAATAACTTTTAATAATTTAACTAATTTTATACATATTTTTACAGTTCATGTGGAAAAATGCATCTTCACTCTGAGCACTTATAGCAACGATTACATTTGTGAAATTGAATATTGCTTTTAATTGGCTTTTAATGTTGTTGTTCTCCCACACTGTAAGGAAACTGGGTGTGCTGACTGGTCATGTTAAAAACACCATCCAATTAAACATATATTGTTAATCTTATCAAACACATACTTGTCTGATTCCCCCTGGAAAGAGACAGTTTTTGCCAGAAACCCAAGAGTGTTTTAAACCTGTACACCACTCTAGAATATAAAATGATTATAGAGTTATGATATATGACCGTACTGTTCATTGAATAGTAATGGATCACTGCAGGAACACACCCATGATACTGCAGGTTTGGCTGTTTATGATTACTTGGATGTACAAGTCTGATATGAACTGAAGTTAAATGTCTCAGATAAACATGACTTCACTTCACCACCTGATCATCTTTCCACTTTCCTTTGTCTCAGAAATGTTGAGGCGAAAGGGTTCAAAATTTCATAGAAGTATTACAAGTATTTCTTTATAGATCACAATCTTTGCGTGGAAAGTGATATGTGCAACTTTCAAGTTTCAAGATTGTTTTATTGGTCCTGCAGGAAATTTGTCTTAGATATCACAAAAGTTGCTACACCCAACAAATAACACATAACAAAGACACTAGGTAGATACCCAAAGTGCATAGTGCATACTTGAAGTGCATAATAGGTGTATCTCTCCATACATACAGACAAACATACATGTACAGGCCCTGTTTTGTGTGTATGCCACGATTATAAATGAGCTCCCTCGTCCTTGAGTGTCAAATGCTACAACATAATATTTTTTTTGACTGAGACAAATGGAAACAAAGATGTAACACCTTGTCTATGCATATGTTCAATGTTTTTATGTTCTTTTTCTTTTTTGGTTTGTAATTGGTTAGTTTCCATTGGTTCAAATTGATAAGATGGGCTTTTTTCCCTTTGTAGGGGGTCACCACAGTGGATAAGTATGTCTCGTGTACATTGATTTGAATTTTCTTTTCTTCCCCTATAAACTACATTGGAGGAATTTCCTGACACAAGCGTCTCAATTTTAAAAATGCTGGAGCATTATTTCTAGGTGCATATACCTATAAAAAATAATGAAAAATAGAAAGCAAAGTTGGTTTGCTTATGTCAGTGCCATTGTTGATCTCTGCTGCCCACAGGCACCCAATGCATTCACTAAGAAAAATGTAATATACAAGGAATTTAAAACGGGGACAGTGGTACTTAAGCAGATTTCCTCTGAGTGGTTCTTCAAATCTTTCTGTGATGTGCTTGTCCCAAAAGCACTACTTATTTAAACCATTCAAACATTCAAATGTTGCTTTTTACTTCACACAGTTTTTAACAGAAAGAAGATCTTATGTTTAAATTATTATTATTATGCCAATGCAATCACATTTGTGTTCATAATTACCTAATTGGAACCATTTCCGTTTAAAAATCAACATTGTAAGGACCACTGGTCGCCATGGTGCTCAAGATCAGGTCTCAAACTTCTAAAACCTAATTTCTTAGTTAGGTGTAAGGATAAAGTCTGGTTTAGGGATGAATTCATTATGGTTATGGCTGAAATTAAGGTTAATATTTGAATTATGTTATGATAAAAGTCATCTGGTTAATCACTATTTGAGAATGAGTGTTGTATTGATTAATCTGGCTTATTTTAGCCATTGTTTTGTTTTTTGTTTTTTTCCCTTTTTTTTTTTTTTTTCACAAACTGGTCATTTAAGTCATGTATCAGTAGATGGTTTAGTGCTACCCTCGGGGCAGTCATTAATTCTTAACTGTAGCTTTTATGGTGCTAGTAATTTTAGTGTCCCAGTTTAAATGGCCAATGATGTAGTGTAAACATATGACTTTTTTGGAACTTTTAATGTCTGTGTTCAGCCATTCTACTGCTTCTTTCTGTGTTTATAGTGAGGATCAAAATGAGTCGCCAGTGGCTTGCGTTTCAAAGAGAGAACATCATTTAGATTGCTGATCGTGAAATGTCTATGTATACTGTGTAATTTACCCATTTGTGATTAAGCGTAAGAGTCCCCACTCTGTCAGTTCTGGGGACATCAACAACACCTCTCTTGGGATTCACAGCGATTTGTCGGATCAACACAGTGGATCATTGTGTTCTGCATATTGATTTGGCCTAGTTTTTACTGTGGATGCCCTTCGTGACAAAACCCTCCCCATTTGTCTGGGCTTGGGACTGGCATAATGAGTGGCTGGCGCAATGTGGGCAACATGGGGTTCAGTATCCTGTCCAGGGAGACTTTGGCACGTGTCAGCACTGGGGATCAATAAAGTGATCTTCTGGTCAGAGGATAACCAACTGTACTGACTACATTACAGTCAAAGCCACTATGATCAACCATCAGTTACTGTACAGTATCTATCAACAAGTCTATTATATGTAACAAAGCAAATAAAAAACAGCTTTGCAATCTTAGATTGCTCATAGTATGAGTGTGTGCATTCCTGGTTTTCTCTGTGTGAAAAGGGTGGATAAGTAGATTAATTGATGGATCTTTCAGTGCAGATATCTTTATAAATTTAAATGAATAATGCAAAGTGATTTTGTTAACCAAAGGGGGAAAATGAGATTTAATGACATTCCAGCAGCGGTACATTTATGGAATTGGGTGAATCTCTTTTCTTTATGTACGTCAACAAAAGGATCAGCCCAAACACATGATTCAGGTCCAGTAACTCCAAATACCTTTAAGGATCATAAATTCCTATCACCTGTCACACAGGAAGAATTTCCACTCTATCCTTTCACAATAATTAAGCAAATGTTCAGTATCTTCCGCCCTTTGTCATATTCTATGCTGTTAGTTGTGTAAATGTTATATTGTGTGCTGTTAGTTGTGTAAATGGGCAAAGACAGTATCAGGTCTTTGAGCAGCAGAATGTTTGATGTAGTAATTGTCAAGACATTAGTCTGACACAAATGATGAATGCCAAATAATGAATGTCATCTGGTTAATTGCTATTTGAAAGTGAGTGTTATATGGTCTTATCTTGCTTATTTTAACCATTGTCTTTGCTTTTTCTTTGCTGCAGTCTCAATCTTCCCATTACTTACTGCAGTATTGCTTTTGGTAGTCAGATATTAGATTTCCTTCTTTAATGCTTAGCTGAAAGTGAGGTGTGTGCATATCAACCACTGTCACAGGCTCTTTGTTGGGAAAACCTGTTTGACAAACTGCTGCATCAGTTATGCACTCAAGAGTGCGTGTTTTTCCATGCTTTTACAGGGTGTGTTTCTTCTATTTGTAACACTTGAGAGACAATGGAAGCTTGTTGTTAAGAAGCGAGGAGGTTCAACACTGGGCCCTGAGTCCCAAATCCTCATAAGAGCTACAAAGGGTGTGATAAGGAAGTTTTCATTTTTGTCTTTTCGATCAAACGTTGTCCTGTATGCAATATTCAGGATTTATTTTCTGTTTTTCCCAAATGTGCACAAATAAACAGTCCAGGCACAAAGGAATTCTCCCTTGGAGTAGAGTAAAACAAAGTTTAAGGCCAAGAAGCAAACACCTAGACTAAAATTAAAAAGAATTGCAAAATTAAAATAGAAATAATCTAATAAATACAATGCAAATTTTACAGATAGCACTGCACGAGAGGTGGAACGAGGTAGTGCATTTTTAAACATTTTCTCTAGGTTTATATGTAGAAAGAATTTTGCTATTAATTGTTTGTTTCTATTTGGATTATCATGCTGAAAGTGCTTCCTTGTTTTGCAACGAGAGAACACTGAGGGTGCTGATATGAGGTAAAAATTGGAAATTTGGTTTAAATCATTATTTAATTAGAATTAGTCTAATAAGCATGTATGTCATGTTTATAATCAGTTGACTAGAATACTGAAACAGTTATTCATGATTATGGTTGCCTTGGAAACTAATGGTCATAACAAGGATTATCATTTAACACACTGTATTCAGTTTCAATCAACCACAGTACTAACTTCATGGCATACCATTCTGATTGAGTGTATGTGATGAACCTTTGATTAAAAAAAAAAAAAAAAAAAGATTTAATGACTCTTTTTCGGGATTGGTAGTATTTTGATGTGTTAATCCGTTTTTAAGGTTTTCTGTCTACACTATTTCTT